>CAUYRH010122833.1:0-40974 GCA_963574655.1 Perodicticus potto | reverse complement strand
CTGTAGTCCCAGCTACTCGGGAGGCTGAGGCAAGAGAATCGCCTAAGCCCAGGAGTTGGAGGTTGCTGTGAGCTGTGTGACGCCACGGCACTCTACCGAGGGCGATAAAGTGAGACTCTGTCTCTACAAAAAAAAAAAAATACACGTGTCAGAGTCATCGGCATAAAATCAGCATGAGAAGCCATGAGTTCACACTGGAGAGGGGAGAGAAGAGTCACCAGGAAGTAGCCCTGAGCACCTCCACAGTTCTGGGATCATGTGGAGGAAAAGCCAGTGAGGGTGGCAGAGAAGGAGCATCTGGGAGGGGAGAGTAGGAGGGAAACCAGAGGCGTGTGCTGGCATGGAAGCCAGCGGAGAGTGTGTTAAGAAGGAGGGAGAACCTGGTCCTCTGGCTTCAGAGATGCTGAACAGTCAAAACAATGTAGAAGTCTTTGATTAGAACATGTCATGAAGCTGGGCATAGTGGCTCATGCCTGTCATACCAACACTTTGGGAGGCCAAGGCTGGAGGATCCCTTGAGGCCAGAAGTTCAAAACCAGCCTGGGAAACATAAAGTGATCTGGTCTCTATAAAAAAACATTTTTTTTTTTTTTTGAGACAGAGTCTCACTTTGTCACTCTGGGTAGAGCACCATGGCATCACAACTCACAGCAACCTCCAACTCTTGGGTTTAAGTGATTCTCTTGCCTCAGCCTCTCAAGTAGCTGGGACTACAGGCGCCTGCCACAACGCCCAGCTATTTTTTGTTGCAGTTGCCACTGCCATTTTAGCTGGCCGGGGCCAGATTCCAATCCACTACCCTCAGTATATGGGGCTGGCGCCCTACCTACTGAGCCACAGGCGCTGCCCCTCTATAAAAAATTTTTTTTTAAATTAGCTGAGTGTGGTGCCCAAAGTCTGTACTCTTAGCTATTCAGGAGGCTGAGGCAGAAGGATTCCTTGGAGCCTAGGAGTTTGAGGTTACAGTGAGCCATGATTGCACCTCTACAATCCAACTTCAGGAATGGAGTGAGATCTTGTCTCCAAACAAAACAAGAAAACCCTCTGAACTGCTCCCACATTCACTCTCCTACATTCAATTGGTTTCTTACAATTATATTCAATTGGTTTCTGAGTCCTACCCTATCCATCAGAAAAATTGGTCCCCTTTCTCCATACCCTCCACCACATTGCCCTGTCGGGGTTCAGACTCTAATCAGCTCTTCCCTGAGTTATTCAAAAGCCTTTACGAAACAACACGTATGAGCTGGACTCAGTGGCTCATGCCTGTAATCTCAGCACTATTGGAGGACAAGATGGGAGGATCACTGAAGCCAGGAGTTCAAGATTAGCCTGGGAAATATAGTGAGACTTCATTTCTTAGAAAAAAGAGAAAAATTAGCCAGGTGTTGTGGTGTCTCACCTGACTTGGGAGGCTGAGGCAAGAGGATTGCTTGAGGCCAGTGGTTTGAGGTTGCTGTGAGCTATGATGACACCGCGGCTCTCTAGCCAGGGCAACAGAGTGAGACCTTATCTCAAAAGTAAATAAATAAATAAATAAATAAACTCTGTCACAAAGGGATGGAGACAAAAGTAGGTTTGAGTGGTGATTTCTAGTCAAAGATGAAGCATTGAACACACACACATAACTTCCCTGTGTCCTAAAACACCATTAAAAGGATAGTGAGTGGCTGGGCCTGGTAGCTCACGCCTGTGATCCTAGCATTCTTGGAGGCTGAAGGTGAGAGGATTCCTTGAGCTCTGGAATTCCAGACCAGCCTGAGCAAAAGCAAGACCCCATCTCTACCAAAAATATACAAAATTAGCCAGGCATTGTGGTGGGCACCTGTAGTCCCAGATGCTCAGGAGGCTGAAGCAAGACGATTGCTTTAGCCCAGGAGTTTGAGGTTGCTGTGAGCAAGGCTGACACCACAGCACTCTAACCTGGATGGCACGTACTCTGTCTCAAAAAACAAAAATAAAACAAAAAAAAGGATGGTGTGTGGATATTTTTAAGGTGTATCAATCTTATATTGCTTTCGTTAACAAATTACCATAAACTTAGATGACTGAACTCAAACAAATTAATTAATTCCTATAGTTCTGTATGTCAGAACAAACACACATCTCCCTGGCCTAAAAATCAAAGTGTTGCTAGGACTGCTCTAGAAAGGTCTTTCTGAAGCTACAGGAAAGAATCCATTTCCTGGACTTTTCCAGCTTCTAGAAGACACCTGAGTCCTTTGGCCCATGGTTTTCTCCCTCCAGCAAGGTGCATTGAATCTCGCTGGCCCTAAGTCTCTCCTCACCCAGCATCCCCTAACCACAGCTGGGAAAGGTTTTCATGATTTACGTGATTAAACTGGGCTCACCTAAATAATTCAGGATACTCTCCCCATCTCAAGGTCCTTAACACACATTTCCGAAGTCCCTTTTCCCATAGAGGTAACATATTCACAGGTTCTGGGGATTATGACATGACGTTTGGGAGGGGCATTATTCTGCCTACCAGAGTACAAATCAGCAAGAACAAATCAACTGAAAAAGGGGACAATAGCAACACCATTTGGGGATCTAGAAGGCAGATAAACGTGTGGTAACGGACTTAGCAGACAGAGGAAATTGCTCCTTAAGTGAACTCTAAACTGGTAGTGGAAGAAGCCAAGAGCCCCAGAATTTACCCCACAAAACCCCTTAAAAGGTGCCCATATTAATAGACTATGTACTTCTGGAAGTGAGAGTACAGCTGGGCTAAAAACCAGGAGGGTTGGGTGGCTCTGGTGGCTCCTGTGGCTCAGTGGGGAGGGCGCCATCCCCATATGCCAGAGGTGGCGGGTTCAAATCTAGCCTCAGCCAAAAACTGAAAAAAAAAAAAAAAAAAAAAAAAAACCAGGAGGGTTGGTTTAGAAAAGGCTTTTTTTTTTCTTTTTTTGATAAATGTGGTATTTCGAAGTCCTATCTAAGAGTTAAATACAGTAATTTATAGATGGATTTTTTTATTAAATCATAACTGTGTACATTAATGCATTTATGGGGTACGATGTGCTGATTTTATATACAATTTGGAATGCTTACATCAAACTGGTTAACATAGCTAGAAAGGGCTTTAATCTTCAGACTGTCCTTCCTCATGGGCACAGCTGGGCACCAACTGTGCCCCAACCCAACAAAGCCTGGAGGTTACTATCCAGAGCAAGAGAACACAGGGTCTCAGGGTTCGGGGTGGGCACCAGACACTAATGAGGGGGGAGTTCTACACCCGACCTGAAGGTGGGAAGCCCTGGTCTCTCATTCCCACTTCTCAGACCTTCTTCCCCCTCTTGGCTCCCAGAATCTCAACTCTCCAGAAGTCTCAGGAGACTCCAGAGTTTGCTTCTTTCAAACTCTAAATACAGGGTGACCATAAAGTTCATGTGCAAAAAATGCACACGAACTTTATGGTCACCCTGTATATTAATGACAGGCATTTTGTTACTGTTTCCTCCTTGTTTTAGTTTTCTTCTCCCTGCATAGCTTCTGTGTCCTTCAAATTGCTTTTTCTCTATTTGTATTAGTTCTTTCTTTTGTCTTAGAATCAGACCAACCGAAAAAAAGAATACCAAAATATACTGGCCTTGGGGATTGCCCAGTGGAACTTCCCAGCCAAGCTTTTTACATTGAACCCCTGAGTCAACAAGCCATTCCCACTCCCAGCACAGAGCTTCTCATCAACTTGTTTTTAAAATTGTACTTTTATTTTTTTAATTTATTTACAGTGAAATACAATGATCTTAAGTAGACAGTGTAATAAGGGTTTTTGTTGTTGTTGTTTTGTTTTTTGTGAGACAGAGTCTCTAGCTGTCACCCTCAGTAGAGTGCTGTGGCGTCACAGCTCACAGCAACCTCAAACTCTTGGGCTGAAGTGATTCTCTTGCCTCAGTCTCCTGAGTAGCTGAGACTACAGGTGCCACAACGCCCGGTTAGTTTTTTTTTGTTTTTTTTTTTGAGACAGAGCCTCAAGCTGTCACCCTGGGTAGAGTGCCGTGGCATCTCATCTCACAGCAACCTCCAATTCCTCGGCTCAAGCGAGTCTCTTGCTTCCACCTCCCAAGTAGCTGGGACTACAGGTGCCCGCCACAACGCCTGGACATTTCTTTTTTGGTTGCAGCGTCATTGTTGTTTGGTGGGCCCGGGCTGGATTCGAATCCGCCAGCTCAGGTGTATGTGCCCGTTGAACCACAGGTGAGGAACCAGCCCGGTTAGTTTTTGGTTGTAGTTGGCCCAGGATGGATTCGAACCCACCAGCTCCGGAATACGTGGCTGGCACCCTAGCCACTGAGCTACAGGCGCCAAGCCAGTGTAATGATTTTGACAAATATATACACCTGCATAATTGATGCCTCACTCCACACACAGAACATTTCTGTCTCCCCAGAAAGTTGCATCATGCCCCCATCGACACTTACCCCTACCACACACACAGAGGCAATCAATATTGTGATTTCTATTGGTTTTTTGTTTTGTTTTTGTTTATTTTTGAGACAGGGTCTTCCTTTGTTACCCAGACTAGAGTGCAGTGGTATCATCATAGCTCATAGCAACCTCAAACTCCTGGGTTCAAGCAATCTTTCTGCGTCAGCCTCCTGAGTAGCTGGAACTACAGATGTCTGCCACAATGCCCAGATAATTTTTCTATTTTCTGTAGAGATGGGGTCTTGCTCTTACGCAGGCTGGTCTCAACTCTTGAGCTCAAGGGATCCTCCCACCTTGGCCTCCCAAAATGCTAGGATTACAGGCACGAGCCACTTTCTGCTCAAGTGTTCTGTAAACCTAAGACTGGTCTAAAATTATAGCCATTTTAAGAGGTATAAAGTGATAGCGCATCGTGGTTTTGATTTGCATTTTCCTGATGATTAGTGGTGACATTGAACATTTTTTCTTTTTTCTTTTTTTTTGAGACAGAGCCTCAAGCTGTCACCCTGGATAGAGTGCTGTGGCATCACAGCTCTCAGCAACCTCCAATTCCTGGGCTCAAGCGATTCTCTTGCCTCAGCCTCCCAAGTAGCTGGGACTACAGGCGCCTGCCACAACGCCTGGCCATTTTTTGGTTGCAGCCATCATTGTTGTTTGGCGGGCCCAGGCTGGATTCGAACCCGCCAGCTCAGGTGTACGTGGCTGGCGCCTTAGCCCGTTGAGCCACAGGCGCCGAGCCATGAACATTTTTTCATATACCTGTTGGCCATTGGTATGTCTTCTTTGGAGAAATGTTTGTTCAAGTTCTTAGCCCATTTTTCAACTGAGTTATTAGTTGTTTTGCTATTGAATTGTAGGAGTTCCTTATATGTTCTGGAGATCAAATCTTTTTCAGATATGTGGTTTGCAAATATTTTCTCCCATTCCATACGTTGCCTTTTTACTCTGTTGATTGTTCCCTGTGCTGTGCAGAAGCTATTTATTTATTTATTTATTTATTTATTTATTTATTTATTTTGCTATTGTTGCGGATTCACTGAGGGTACAAAGAACCAGGTTACATTGATTGCATTTGGTAGGTAAAAGTCCCTCTTATAATTGTGTCTAACCCCCAAAAGGCGAATCACACTCGGTGACCCCCCAGCCCCCCTCCCTCCTTCCCTCTTTGCTCTCCCCTTAGAAGCTTTTTAGTTCGATGTTGTCCCACTTGTCTATTTTTCTTTCCATTGCCTGTGTTTTTGGTGTCATATCTATACATGAATGCTTACAGTAAATTTATTCATAATTACCAAAACTTGGAAGCAACCATAATATCTTTCAAGAGATATATGAAGGGCGGCACCCGTAGCTCAGTGGGTAGGGCGCTTGGCCATATACACTGAGGCTGGTGAGTTCAAGCCCAGCCTGGGCCAGCTAAAATAACAACGACAACTGCAACAAAAAAAAATAGCCAGACATTGTGGTGGGCGAGTCCCAGCAACTTGAGAGGCTGAGGCAAGAGAATCACTTAAGCCCAAGAGGTTGCCATGAGCTGTGACACCACAGCATTCTACCCAGGGTGACATAGTGATACTCTGTCTCAAAAAAAAAAATGGTATATCCATACAGTATAATTTTATTCAGCAATAAAAGATATGAGTTTTCAAGCCATCAAAAGACATAGAGGAAACTTAAATGCATTTTACTAAGTGAAAGAAACGAGTCTGAAAAGTACTATATGACTCCAATTACATGACAAATACATGGAAAATATGGAAAAGCAAAACTGTAGAGACAGTACTTGTAAAAAAGATCATTGATTGCCAGAGGATTGGGGGGAGGGGGGATGGGTAAATAGGGGGAACATGGTGGATTTTTATGGAAGTGAAACTATTCTGTGAGATCCTGTAATGGCAGATTCCACATTGTGCATCTGTCAAAACCCACACAACTGTGCAACACAAAGAGTAAGGCCTAATATAAACTACAAACTTTAGTTAATGATCATGTACCAATGTTGGTTCATCCGTTTTAACAAGTGTACCACACTAATGCAAGGTGTTAATGGCAGGAGAAATGCTGGTGGGTAGACTACCAAACTAAAACTCTTGGTAGATTCAAACACTTTTCTGCTCAAGTGTTCTGTAAACCTAAAACCGGTCTAAAACTTAAAGCCTATTGACTCGGCGCCTGTGGCTCAAGTGGCTAAGGCGCCAGCCACATACGCCAGAGCTGGCAGGTTCGAATCCAGCCCAGGTTTGCCAAACAATGACAACTACAACCAAAAAACTAGCCGGGCGTTGTGGTGGGCGCCTGTAGTCCCAGCTACTAAGGAAGCTGAAGCAACAGAATCGCCTAAGCCCAGGAGTTGGAGGTTGCTGTGAGCTGTGATGCTACAGCACTCTACCCAGAGCGATAGCTTGCAGCTCTGTCTCAAAAAATAATAAAAGTAATAAATAAAGCCTATTATTAAAAAAAGGGGAAGAAATCATAATCTTCCACATAGAGCTGTGAGGTTTCCACCACATGCAAACATTAGTAATACCACCCATATTATGATGCAACTGTATTTTGAGGGTGAGGATAGGAAGTGGGGTGGGTGGGAGGGAGATGTACGTAAGAAGCTAAATCCTCTTCTCCCAAAGTGGAAAACTGGTAGGTAATGCCTAAAACTGGAAAGGAAGCCATGTAAACATGTCATGTAGGAAATGCGGAGGTAAAAATGACTAATCGGCCTCTAAAAGAGCTGAAATGGTTATCCCTAACAAGGGGGACGTGGGGGTGGGAGAATTAGGGGTGGGGCCCCTGTGTTTATTGATTCTAAACTATGGGCACATTTAGCTTGAATAAAAAATTGAAAGTATATTTACAAATGTATACGCGTGTGTGCATAATTGTGTGTGTGTGTGTATATATATATTTTTAGAAAAGCAGGGATAAGAGCAAAAGAGACTAGGAGGTGGCAGAGCAGAGACAATGTAGCCAACTCCATCAAGAAGCCATGAGGAGAGCCAAGAAATGTGACGTGAGTCAGGAGGAGACGCTGCAGCCTGGATGCCCAAGAGAATGTCCTGGGGAAAGGACAAGGCGGGTGAGGCGGGGCGGAGAGGGCGGGCCCCCTAGGAGCAGGTCTCCGCAGCCTTGTGGGCTCCTCGGGAGAAGGGCCCGCCTGCGGCCAAAAGGTGGGGAGAGGAGGAGCAGGGAGGCGCGTGGTGGGTTTGCGGTCTGCGGGCGGAGGTTGCGGGGCTGTGTCGGGATCCATCTGCTTTCTCAGCGAAGTGGGAGCCACGGTTTAAGGAAAGAGGAGGAGGTGGGAAAGAGTCATCCGAGACCTGGCCATGCACAGTGGGGTCCGCGGAGCAGCAGGGTCTGCACCCCCAGGGCTGGGTAGACGCGCGGAATCTCCAGCCTCGCCAAGATCCCCAGGAGATTCACTGGCAAAGTAAAGGCGAAGGAGCGCTGCTCAGAGGCGCAGGAAAAGGCACCTGGCAGGCACAGCGGGCTGTGGGGCGGGGCCGAGTGTTTCTGAATGGGAAGGTGCACTGACTGCTAAGGGGGACCCCCACCCCCCAGCAGCGCTGGCTTGCTTCGTGCGGGTAGAAAGTGGATGCTGTGCTATGTCGGGCGGGGACCGCAGCAGGAGTGGTGGCCAGGTGGGGGTGCTTTCCTGGGGGGCGTTCCGGAGATGGTGTGCGGAACCCCAGCAGGACTTTTGAGAGCCCCCCAGTGGATTATAACGTGCAGCAGAGTTTGAGAACCACGGTGTAGACAAAGAGACCCAGATTCTGCCGAGGAGCGGGGCAAGAAGGTACCCTGGGGCTGGCACAGCCATGCAAGCCTCAACCAGGGATAGGCTCTTTGAATAGACCAGCAGAGTAGGGGTGGCTACAAGTCCTGGGACGTAGGCGAGCAGAAGGTGGAAATGGTTCCCCTCGAGAACCAGACAGTAAACGTGCTTGTCGAGAAAGACGGACACGGAGGGACAGAGGGACAGAGTGACAGCCTGAGAGCGCGCGCATGCGCTCGGCAGCGGTCCCGCGGTCCGTCCTGCACAGCGGCGGATTTCCCACCAGAGGGCGCGCTGCGCTCACACACGCAGGGACTGCCTGTCAGGGAGCCCGGCTCTGCAGCCTCCGCCGGTTTCCTGACAACCTCTCGGTTCTAGATCAGATTTTGCAGCCACATACTCCTGGGTCTTACTCCAGGCCATCTATTTCCGGGTCATGTGACCCTGGCCAGGTTACTTAAAGGTTCTGTGACCCAGTTTGGTCAACCGTAAAATGGACATAGCAATGGTTCTGTCGTTTTGAGGATGAATGAGGTCGTCTGCTACAGGGGGGAGACTTGTGGTCTCTATCTCAGGGAAAGAGAGGTGTCTAGTCACCTTCCCTTATGCTCAGCCTTACTGGATATTTTGTCTGAGCACAGACCTCGCTGTGTGGCTTATTCCTGGCTTTGGTCTCACCCTTTCCAGGCCTTGGTGCCCAAGGGACCAGCAGCTGCGCTTTCCTGGCAACCACATCATCCCTGGGGCAGTGTCACTGCCATTCTCCAGGGGGTTCTTCCCAGACACTCTCGTAACTGCCCCTCACCCCAGCTCCTGCCCTAGACCAGCCAAGCTCTGACCTATAAAGCCAGACACCAGGGAGTGTCTGCATTCCCCGGTTTGCACCTGGTACAACTCGGTTGTGGAGGTTGCTGGGGACAGATGGTCCATAAGAGCAGCCCCCCTTCCCTATCCTTGGTGCCACATAAGGGTGTGACCTGCTCTGACTTTTTCAAATGATTTACCAATATTTCAAATCAGGGCATTGCATCCTAAGATCCAGATTTCCAACTTCTCTTAAAAACTTGGAAGCTCTGAGAACCTCATTCCACATTCCCACATGGCGACAGCAAGGACCACTCCCTATAATAGGCCAAGGCTCTCAGGTTTACCACTGCCCCTGCCTAGGCCCTGTCCCTTATTCATGGCACCTTCCTGGCTCCTGGGAACTCCTGCATGTTCCCTGTGTACCTAAGAAGGCTCATGTAAACACTCCTGCATTGCAACTGCTGGTCCACAGCAGGTAGGGATGCAGAACTGGCGAGGTGGGGTGGCTCAGAAACGGGAGAAGACCCTCTGGGGCAAGGAATCCCAGGGGCTGGACTGGAAGAGAGCCGCTTGGTGTTCTCAGCTGTCCGAGGGACTTCATGGCCCAGGTGCCCAGACCAAAAGCCTTGGGAGTCATTCTATCTCCTCTCAGAGTTCCCTGCCCATTGTCCAGTCCATCAGAAGATCCTATTGGCTATGTCCAAATGGATCAAGGATCCAGCTACTTCTTACTGTTTCCATGCCTATTGCCCTTGTCCAAATTGCTATCTTCTCCCCCCTGGCCTGATGCAGTGGCCTCCTCACTGGTCTCTCTATGCTCCCAACCTGGCTCACAGTCTGTCCTTCCCCCATAGCAACGAGCAGAGCCTCTTAAAACCTAAGATACACCTTGGGGCAGTGCCTGTGGCTCAGTGAGTAGGGCGCCGGCCCCATATACCGAGGATGGCGGATTCAAACCTGGCCCAGGCCAAACTGCACCAAAAAAACAGCCAGGCATTGTGGCAGGTGCCTATGGTCCCAGCTACCCGGGAGGCTGAGGCAAGAGAATTGCCTAAGCCCAGGAGCTGGAGGTTGCTGTGAGCTGGGACACCATAGCACTCTACTGAGGGCGACAAAGTGAGAGTATGTCTCTAAAAAAAAAAAAAAAAACCTAAGACACACCCCATCTCTCCTCTGCTCCAACCCCTCCAGTGATTCCCACCTCAGAGTCAAAGCCAAAGGCCTACGGTGGCCCTGAATGAACTGCTTCTGTAATTCCTCATCCCAGCCACATCAGCCTCCTCATTGATCCTAGAGTCCAAGTGCATGGAGGTTTCAGGGCCTCATGGTCCTTCCCCTTATCTGCAAAGCTCCCTCCCTCACTTCCTCCAAGTCTCTGCTCAAATGTCACCATCTCCCACATGCCACCCCCTTCCCAGCTTTATGTCTTCCCTGGAGCTAACCCCCTGAAACATATTTACTTATTTCTCATGTTGGTTGTCTTTCTTCCCTTACTAGCATGGAGGCTCCATGAGGGCAGGGGTTTTTTTCTGTTTTTTTCACTGCAAAGAACACTTAGCATGTAGGAGGTGCTCAATAAATATTTGGTAATTAAATGAATGGATGAACAAATATGTGAAACAAGGGCACTAGCAGTACTAAGTGTGCAGGGCAGCTGTGAAGCAGGAAAAGGTACCTGGCAGGCACAGCAGGCTAGTTCACAGCTAGTTCACAGGGATTTTGCAGGACTGGCTCCGTGGACACATGACCAGCACAGAGAACCAGGGCATGAGCTTGGGCTTCAATGCTATAGTCAGTGTCTTGAAATCCTGAATAATTTCATCTTTAAATTTGCATGTGAAGTCTGATGGGACAGCAGAGGCTGCGTTGGGGACATGGAGCCTCTGCCTCACTCCATGAGCAAGCAGAGCCCACCACCTCCCTTGGGCAGGTATTGGCCACATCTCTCCCTCCCACTGCTGCTGCCCTTTGCCCCTGGCTGCCAGGCATCTAGGTGAAGGAAGAGTCAGTGTTGGGTGTGCAGACAGGTGGCCCAGGATACCTGTGAGGGTCTGCACTTGCTCCACTAGTGTCCCTGTGTCCAAGGCCCATGATGTTGAGTAGGAAATGAAAACCACCATGATAGACTGGAAGAGGGATCTTGGGAGAAAGGAAAAACCTTTTTCTGGTCTCTGAACAAGAGGCCTACATTTAAATTCCTCTGGACCTCTCCTGTAGCTGGCACTGAGTCAAGTACTTATACCTCACATTGTTAACTGCTCTCTCCGTGGGCTGTTGTTATTCAGGATCCCATCATTAGAGAGAAACAGGGCAAGCAAGAGAGAGCCTGCAGGCTCCCAGGCAGCTGGTGGCCTTCAGGGTGACTGGCACCAGGCCTGGGAGACAACATTCCCTTGCCTTCCCCATGGCTCTGCATCCAAAATCTGTACTGGGAGCAGCAGGCGGAGAATGTGTCAAGGCAAGTCCCTTCATCCCCTGGCCTCAGCCATCACATCTGTGAACTGGGAGTCTGCAAGCTCCCACTTTCAGTGGTGACAGAGGATGTGGACATCTTTGCCAACTGAACTAGAGGGGCATTGTAGTGGCAGCCATGGTTCCCAAAGCATCACAGGGATTGTCATGGTTGTTCTGAAGAATCGCAGGGTCAGGACTCAGTTTCTACCTTCATCCCCTGAAATGTTCAAAGGTGATCCATATTTAACCTCCAAGGGATGGGTAACAAGGGACCAGGCCTCGGTGGTGACTTCAAGCCTAGATGTTGATGTCATATGCGGCCCTGGTAAGGGCTTCAGACCCTGATGGTAACTTCAAACAAGACTCTGAGGTTAAAAAAAAAAAAAAAAGACCCTGGGGTGGCCTCAGACAGACTCTGGTAACATAAGAGGTGCCTCACATCTCGTTCCTCCTCCCTCCACCATGGCTAAGCCGCTGTCTCTCCTCAGCCACTAGAATTTGAACCATTCTCCAGCATCCACCTAATTAGCCAAGCTCATTAACTCCCACAAGGCTTCTCCTCCCTTCCTAATTAACTGACTTAATTAGGGCTTGCAGGCCTGGCTCCACCCAGCCCCCTCCTGCTCCTACCCCAGCCTGCCTCCTCTAGGCCCCTGGTTCAGCCAAGCCTCCTCAGGCTGGGAGTGGAGCAGGGTGTGGCCTGGGCCCCTCTAGCACCCAGGCCTTCACCCTGTTCCTGCCCCCAGTCCCAGGACACCAGGACAATGACCCTTCCGGGCAGGAATGGAAATGGGAACAGGCAGGTGGTGGGGAGAGGGATGGAAATGGGACAAAATGGTATCAGGTGGGAGGAGTAGGTGAGGCTGGCAAGGGACAGAGGGGCTGGGGAGGGAAGGAATTAGGGCCTTGGGTTTGCATCTCAGCTAGGATGTGACTTCAGCAAACTCCTCAATCTCTCTGTGTCTCTGGTATATAACAATGAGAACACTCATACCATAGAGTTGTTGTAAGTTTTTTAAATAAGTTAATTTGTGTAAAATGCATAGAACCTGTCTTGGTACAAGTATGTGCTTATTAAGTAAATAGGTGGGGATGCACAGAGGCTCCCTTGAGGTCGAGGAACTGGAGGAAAGGAGGGGATAGCTCTGGGGAGTGCCAGGAATAGGCTGGGCCTAGGAAGAGCCCTTAGCCTGGGAGAGGTTAAAGAGATAAGAAATGAGCAAGAAAGACTTAGTACAGGGTATATTGTCATATCCAAGGTGCCTCCTCAAAGTTTAGAGACCTATTCCTGAGATGACAGATGGCCCAAAAAGTATTAGAAGGAAGATGCTCCATGAAGGTGACCTTTGCCTCACCTGGGACCAAGTAAAGAAAGTGGGCCATGTAGACAGCAGGCAGGACTTACCAGAGTTGCGGGGCATAAGATCTCAAAGGCCGGAGGGAGTTGCTGCCAGGCAGGCTTGGGGAATTGAGGGGGTCCACTTAGCTCCTGCTCACTCTTCAGACTCAGCATGACCTTCACTTCCTCCAGGAGACCCCTAACCATTGTCTCTCCCTTGTACCCTGGTTTCAGTCAGAATTTTACATTTATTGGTATGATTAGTGCAGTGTCTCCCCTGCTTAGCTGGAAGCTTCTGAAGGCAAGGACAGTGCTGTTTAGCCCATCCTTTCATCCCATGCCTTCCCAGTGTAGGTGCTCAGAAAGGGATGAATAGGGGCAGCGCCTCTGGCTCAAGGAGTAGGACACTGGCCCCATATGCCGGAGGTGGTGGGTTCAAACCCAGCCCCGGCCAAAAAACTGCAAAAGAAGAAAAAGAAGAAAGAAAGGGATGAATGAATGATTGAGTATCTTGGCCCAGAAGTTTCCCTCTGGAACTTAAAGGGCAAAGGGCTCAGGCAGCTAGCCCACTTGCCCACCTGCTCATCTGTGACCCAACTAGCTCCTCACATCACCCCAAGAATAACTAGGCTTAGGAAGCAGGAGCTGGACTTTAAGGATTTGAAACTCCAGCTCAGGCAGGCTAGGTTTCCTCTGAGAATCCCCTTGCACACCCAGGATGCTAAGGAAATAGTGAATGAAGAAACAGTGATTATGACAGGACTGAGAAGAGAATGTTTAACATATTCTTGACTTTTTTTTTTTTTTTTTTGAGACAGAGCCTCAAGCTGTCACCCTGGAGAGAGTTCCGTGGCATCATAGCTCACAGCAACCTCCAACTTTTGGGCTCAAGCAATCCCCTTGACTTAGTTTTTCTATTTTTTAGTAGAGATGGGATCTCACTTTTTGTTCAGGCTGGTTTCAAACTCATGAGCTCAAGCAATCCACCTGCCTCGGCCTCCCAGAGTGCTGGGATCACAGTTGTGAGCCACCACACATGGCCAGGAACAGGGTTTTTTGTTGTTGTTGTTGTTGTTTTGAGACAGAGCCTCAAGCAGTCACCCTGGATAGAGTGCCATGGCATCACAGCTCACAGTAATATCCAATTCCTGGGCTCAAGTGAGTCTCTTGCCTCCACCTCCCAAGTAGCTGGCACTGCAGGGGCCCTCCACAACGCCTGGCCATTTTTTGGTTGCAGCTGTCCTTGTTGTTTGGCGGGCCAGGGCTGGATTCAAACCCGCTAGCTCAGGTGTACGTGACTGGCGCCTTAGCCCGTTGATCCACAGGCGCTGAACCGAGGAACAGGGTTCTTAAAGGAAGTTGGGTTCTGTTGTCAGAAGATGGGGAACAGATACTGGATGACAGAGGTCTGTGTGCTGCACTTGGAAGATGCGGGCATCATGCTAGACGCATCAGGGCACTGTTCTAAACCCCAGGCATCAGTGGTAGACACTGTCTGTTTCCCACTCCCTTCCCAGCTTCTACTTGCCAGCATCCTTGTCTTTTTTCCTGAAGGCCTTCTCTGATCTGCCCACAGCCATGGCACTGCTCCCCACATGCCTGTTGCCCCAGAGATCTCCCCAGGGACTGATAAATATCCTAGCTCCTTTGCCCTTGGATGGGTTAACTCTAAGAAGCATGCTCTGCACTGCCTCTGAGAGTTTCCCAGTGGGGTTAACCTCCACTTGCCCACAGTGGTAACATGCTTGATAACATACCCATTGTCACTGTTTTCCTATTTTGCTTCTCCCCTCCCCACCTGGGATCACCTACTGAATAAACTACTTGCACTCGACTCCTTTTCTCAGGGCCCGTTTCTGGGAAACCCAAACTAGGACATCATTAAAGCCAGGCCCGTAGGGATGTGTTCTAGACAGCCCTTATTTCATGCCAAATGTCAACAATTCCTGGGGTTGGCTTTTGTGACCCATCCCTGTGGAAGGAGCTGGGACTGGACAGCTCAGAGAATCTTGCCTCAGTTCTAAGGGTTCTGGGAGGAAGCTCCCTGCTCCCCGTCAGATAACATGGGCAGGGTCGAGACCCATCAGATCCTCAATAACCAACTTACAAGAGGAACAGCCACAGTGGAGCCCTGAGCATGGCACTCAGGGCCTTCATGAGCAGCTGGTCTGTGTGGCAAACCCAGGGGAGATAAACCTCTTACCCATTCCTAATGCTTCTCTGAGTGTGATAGATGAGGCCATTTTAGGTGGTTCTTGGATCTGGCTTTAAAATGAAACAGAATCATGTAGTGAAAATTTTCATTTCTCCTCTTTCCTCTTCCTGTGTTTCCTCCCCGTCCTTCATTTTGTTAAGATCCCATTTTTAAAACACTTCCACTGAATAATTTTTAATTATTTTGAAAAAAGTGAAAGAAATTACACAAAAGTGTAAATCTGTGCATACCCACAGCTAGGATCAATGTTAACATGTTATTGTATTTGCATCAGATATTTTAATTAACAAAATACAAAATGAGACTGGTAGAGATGAATTCCCATTACACCTCTCCCAGGCCCATTTCCTGGATTCCATCCCCAGAGCAACCACTCAGGATTTTAGGGCTGTTCTTCTCCTATGGGTTGGCACACTTTCAGCTGCAAGAAACAGAATTTCCAACTCAAAGCGGCCCCGAGTACAAGCAACTAAGCAGCTCTGTGCTATCACAAAGAAGCAGGATCTCTCCCTGGGCACTGCCATCAAACTGCACTTCCCATCATCAGTGGAGTCCTGCTGGCCACGGTCACAGAGTTGTATTTCAGGCTGGAGACTGGGGAGCTCATTAGCACTCCTGCTGGAATGCCATCCCTTCAGAATATATTCTCTAAAAAGGTATTGAGAGATTCAATGATCCAGCAACTCCAGGTCCATCTTCTGTCTGATCCATCTTGGGTTGTCACGGACCTCTTGTATTTTCTTATCAGCATTAACTTGACCTGTGTCTTCCGGCCCTGGGGAGGGGGTTTTCCTATACAGCAAGAACACTGTGCTGCAGACCAGCAAGCCAGGAATGACTTCTCTCTGTTGTGACAGGGGACATAGAGCTAAGGAGCATCAGAGAACACACCGGAGAAATCCCCAAATGCCATTATTTCTCCCTAGCATGGAGTACATCAATAGGTCCAGTACAATATCTGGGTTTTTTTTTTTTTTTTTTTTTTTTGAGAGAGCCTCATTCTGTCACCTGGGCTAGAGTTCTGTGGTGTCAGTCTAGTTCACAGCAACCTCAAATTCCTGGGTCCAAGCAATCCTCCTGCCTCAGCCTCTCAAGTAGCTGGGACTACAGACACCCGCCACCATGCCTGGCAAATTTTTCTATTTTTAATAGAGACAGGGTCTCACTCTTGCTCAGGCTGGTCTCAAACTCTTGAGCTTAAGCAATCCACCCGCCTGGGCCTCCCAAAGTGCTAGGATTACATATGTGAGCCACTGCGCCTGGCCTCCTGTACATCTTAACAGTTTACTTCCAGTATGGTCAGTAGAGTTGCCCAAATTCATACACTTTGAAATGTCTAGAATGATCCTTGAGGACAAGGAAAGACTCTTGCAATGCCTTCCTCATTCCCATCAACAGCAGAAGAAAGTTCTAACACATCTAATGAATATAAAATGTAGCCAAAGGGAAGATACATAATAATCAGAAGTCCCCAGGGTTCCTGGGACCACTGTTTTCCAAGAAAACTCCCTGCTTCTTTGTTCAGGGAGTAAGGACTAACTAACTGCCCAGAAACACAAAGACACACCTTCATTGAAGAGGGTTGTGGGCTCTTGGCAGAGGAAATCTAAATGGAGATCTCTGTTTTCCAATGCTTCTTCTGTGTTGCTATGAAAATCATGGCCAAGTTTTATCTTTGTGTTCTGCTATCTAAATTGTACCATCAAAACTCTCTGTGGGGGGGCGCCTATGGCTCAAAGGAGTAAGGCACCGGCCCCATATGCTGGAGGTGGTGGGTTCGAACCCAGCCCAGGCCAAAAAAACAACTCTCTGTGGAAAGGCGGCATTGCTGTGGATACACACCTTTGAGCTGGCAAGAATGGTTTATCCCTAGGTGTCAAGGAAAAAGGATCATAGTATTACAAACAGCTGCTTTCGTTCCTCACTTCCGATATGTTGTGATGGTTCAGTCCTCTGAGAAGCAGGCAAGATGGGGGTCAGTTTTATTAGAGAAAACACTTGGGAGGTACAAAAAGGGAGGGAGCCAGAGGAAGCTGGAAAGACCCTCAGGCTGCAATAAATCTAAAACTGGGTAGAGAGAGGAAGAAGTAAGGAATGTGAGTAGGAAGAGTCTTAGCCTGCAGTACATGTTAAGAAAGTTCCAGGGCGGCACCTGTGGCTCAGTGGGTAGGGTGCCAGCCCCATATACCGAGGGTGGCAGGTTCAAACCCAGCCCCGACCAAACTGCAACAAAAAAAACAGCCGGGCATTGTGACGGGCACCTGTAGTCCCAGCTACTCAAGAGGCTGAGGCAAGAGAAACGCCTAAGTCCAGGAGTTGGAGGTTGCTGTGAGCTGTGTGATGCCACAGCACTCTACGAAGGGTGATAAAGTGAGACTCTGTCTCTACAAAAAAAGAAGGATAGGCTCGGTGCCTGTGGCTCAAGCAGCTAAGGTGCCAGCCACGTACACCTGAGCTGGAGGGTTCGAATCCAGCCCAGGCCCGCCAGACAACAAGGATAGCTGCAACCAAAAAATGGCTGGGTGTTGTGGCGGGCGCCTGTAGTCCCAGCTACTTGGGAGGTGGAGGCAGAAGACTCGCTTGATTCCAGGAATTGGAAGTTGCTGTGAGCTGTGATGCCACAGCATTCTATCCAGGGTGACAGCTTGAGGCTCTGTCTCAAAGAAAAAAAGAAAAGAAAGACAGTTCCTGGGCTTGGCACCTGTAGCACAGTGGTTAGGACACTGGCCACATACACCAAGGCTGGCAGGTTCGAGCCCAGCCCAGGCCTGCTAAACGACAACTGCAACCAAAAAATAGCCAGGCGTTATGGCAGGCGCCTATAGTCCCAGCTGCTTGGGAGGCTGAGGCAAGAGAATGGGTTAAGCTCAAGAGTTTGAGGTTGCTGCGAGCTGTGACACCACAGCACTCTACTGAGGGCGACATGGTGAGACTCTGTCTCAAAAAAGAAAGAAAGAAAGTTACTGGCTATAGAGATCAGCCTGAGCAAGAGCAACACCCTATCTCTACTAAAAATAGAAAAATTATCAAGGTGTTGTGGTAGGTGCCTGTAGTCCCAGCTAGTCGGGAGGCTGAGGTAGAAGGATTGCCTAAGCCTGAGTCTGAGATTGCTCTAAGCTAGGCTGATGCCACGACACTCCAGCCTAGACAACAGAGTGAGACTCTATCTCAAAAAAAAAAAAAAAAAAAAAAATTAGAAATTGGGCTAGCAATGGTGGCTCATGCCTATAATTCTAGCACTCTTGGGTGGCTGAGACAGGTGGATTGCTTCAGCTCAGGAGTTCAATACCAGCCTAAGCAAGGGCAAGACCACTCTCTAAAAATAACCAGGCATTGTGGCAGGTGCCTGTGGTCCCAGCTCCTTGGGATGCTGAGTCAAGAGGATCATTTAAGGCCAAAGGTTTAAGATTGCTGTGAGCTAAGACTACAGGGCACTCTCCCCAGGGTGACAAAGTGAGACTCTGTCTCAAAAAAAAAAAAAGTTTTGGGCAGCGCCTGTGGCTCAAAGGAGTAGGGTGCTGGCCCCATATGCCAGAGGTGGCAGGTTCGTTCAAACACAGCCCCAGCCAAAAACTGCAAAAAAAAAAGTTTCTACAAAGCCAAAGAGGAGGGAGTCCTTGATCCAAAAGTTGCCCATTGGCTCAGTGCCTGTGGCTCAACGGGCTAAGGTGCCAGCCACGTACACCTGAGCTGGCAGGTTCGAATCCAGCCTGGGCCCGCCAAACAACAATGACGGCTGCAACCAAAAAATGGCTGGGCATTGTGGCGGGCACTTTAGTCCCAGCTACTTGGGAGGTGGAGGCAAGAGACTCGCTTGAGCCCAAGAATTGGAGGTTGCTGTGAGCTGTGATGTCACAGCACTCTACCCAGGGTGACAGCTTGAGGCTCTGTCTCAAAAAAAAAAAAGTTGCCCATTAGAGGAGTTTTGTGTCCCCAAGGAACAGGTGAAGCATCTTAGTTCTTTGGCTGGCATTAGCTAATGGGAATCAAATGGAGCCCCCTGTGTAAATCATAGATGGGTTTCACAGCTGCGGCCCTTGGTCAATTACTTTTCCTGAAGGCAGAGGTCTGAGTCGCAAATTTTCAGGGCAGCCACATTCTACCCCTTGCACTGTCCAGCTCTTCCACAGATCTTGATAGCCTCTCTAAGGGGAAACTTTGAAAAGGGAGATTGGTGGAACACACTAAGTCCCCCTCCCCTTGCTGCAGTTATACAACCGGTGCTCATCCTTTCCTTCCCCACTATCCAGTCTAAATTATTCACACCCTCAACTATTCCCTTGCATGTCTTGATGGGTTACCTGGTGGTGTAACCCAAACCTTCAGCCTGAGGGCTCTAAACTCTTGATTATCATAACCAATGGATCACTGGATTCTGCATGCGTTTCTCCCTGTTCTCACTCTGTAAAAGCAGCCCTGCCTTCTTCTACTGCCCAGGGTCAGTTACCACTGTTAGGACAGTGATGCCTCTTCTTGCCTGCTGGAGTCCAAAGTTTCTGACCAGCAGACATAACTTAAACTTTTTATTTTATTTTATTTGTTTTTTGAGACAGAGTCTCACTATGTTGCCCTTAGTGAAGTGCCGTGGTGTCACAACTCACAGCAACCTCCAACTCTTGGGCTTAAATGATTCTCTTGCCTCAGCCTCCCAAGTAGCTGGGACTACAGGCATCCGCCACAATGCCGGGCTATTTTTTTGTTGCAGTTGGCACTGCTCTTTTTAGCTGGCCAGGGCTGGGTTCGAACCTACCACCTTCAGTATATGGGGCCAGTGCCCTAGCCACTGAGCCACAGGTGCCGCCAATGACATAGCTTAAACTTTTTTCAACTCTAGCAAGGGTGTACCCCTTTTAGGGACCAGGACTTCCATCCTGCAGAGCTGAGAGTTGGGTGGAAGGCATTGATTACTCATACAGCATTTGGGCAAACCTTTACTGATGACTTTGTGGGTAATCAAAGCCTGAGCTGAGGAGGAATCAGGGAAGTTTTTGCAAAAGATGGTCTTGAACTGGGTAACTCTAGATAACCATGGCTAGGGGCATTTCAAGTTACAGTTTTACCTCTACCCCTCTCTAGGCCTCAGGTTCAATGTCTGTAAAAAAGAGAAAAGTGGGCAACAAAAATAATTTCATGGTTGGTGGTCACCACAACCATATTAAAGGGTCACGGCATTGGGAAGGTTGAGAACCACTGCTCTAGACAGAGGAAACTGGGCATGCAAAGGTATGGAGCTATGATAAAGCAGATGTTCTAGAACAATCTGGCTGAGGTCAAGGCTGAATGGAGGGTGGGCACAGTCACTCATACCTATAATCTCAGCACATAGGGAGACTGAGGCAAGAGGACTGCTTGAGGCCAGGATTTAGAAACTAAGCACCACAGAAAGACCCCATCTCTAAACAATTTCAAGTAGTTGGCTCGGCGCCTGTGGCTCAAGGGCTAAGGCGCCAGCCACGTACACCTGCGCTGGCGGGTTCTAATCCAGCCCAGGCCCGCCAAACAACAATGATGGCTGCCACTGAAAAATGGGCGGGCGTTGTGGCGGGTGCCTGTAGTCCCAGCTACTTGGGAGGCGGAGGCAAGAGACTCTCTTGGGCCCAGGAATTGGAGGTTGCTGTGAGCTGTGATGCCACAGCACCCTACCAGGGTGACAGCTTGAGGCTCTGTCTCAAAAAAAAAAAAAAAAAACAATTTCAAGTAGCCAGGTATAGAGGTATAGTGGCATGCACCTGTAGTCCCAGCTACCCAAGAGGCTGAGGAAGCAGGATAGCTTAAGCCCAGGAGTATGAGGTTGCAGTGAGTTATGATGATGCTACTGCTACTGTACTCCAGCTGGGCAACCCTAGCTGTCTTAAAAAAAAAAAAAAGAGTGAATGAAGAAGAGAGGTCCTCAGTAGGGGAGGGGTAAGCAGCTCCAAATGCTAAGGGCTTTGAGTGCCAGGTTAAGGTTAGACTTCACTCTCGAGGTACACAGGGAGTCCTTGAAGATTTTATGTAGAAGAGCAATGGAATTCAATTTGTATTTTGTAGAGCTGATGGTCACAAAAGACTTGGATTCTAGAAAAAAGAATTTAGGTGGAGGCAAGAGGAAGACAAGTTAGGAACTGAAGTAATAGTCTCACTAGCAGAGGTTGCAAAATGATGGCCAATGGCTCCATTTGTCCCCAAAGCATGTTTCATTTAGCTCATTCAGTATTTCTGAATTTGGGGGATTAGTTCCAAGCATTTAAATGTTGGAAGATTTCATGTTAAAATATGGATTTCCTGCTTCTCTTGAAATATCATCTGGCTACACACAGCCCACGACGCCCCCAGTTCACCTTGTCTAACTGCTCCTCATCACCTTATACTGGACCTTAGTCACTAATTTCTGTGACCTGCAGGTACTTGAGTTTGCAATCATTGTCTCTAAAAGCGGAGTGGTTGGGAAAATTACACTGGGTTGACAAAACAGCCTGACCAAAGACTTAGAAGAAATAGGGAAGATGTCGGGTGTGCTGGGGGCTTTCTCACTAGGGAAAGAGCTTGTCGCAGGAATGAGGCTGAGAGAGAGAACAGGGCCAGGAAGGATGAGCAGTCCCTATCTTGTCTCTGTCCTCATCTACCCGCTTCATCCAGGCCACCAATTTCCGGTTACCACACAGATAATTACTCTCTCACACCCCGTGCCTGTACACCTGCTGCTGCCTCTCTGTCTAGAATCTCTCCCCACCCCCACCCAGCTGCATTCCTCAACTAGTTTCTGCCTATTTACATCAGGGGTTGCAAATGTGACCCGAGCTGGACACAGCCCCCAAGTAACAGTTAGTTGGAGGTTTCGCTCGAAATAGCTTGGATGGGTGGATGAATGCACCGGCAGACAGGCGGATGGACAGACGGAAGGACGGACAGACTAGGAATGAGGAAATGTATATACGATTGCAGAGCTTGACTTTGTTTTCCCTCCTTGAAACAGACACAAGCTCCGCCCCACATGCATAGACTGGGACAGTCTGGGGCAGTTCCGTCCCGCAGGGGCCAACAAGCTGGACCAGGTGACCCTATCAGACTCCCCCGAGCCCTCTCTAACCTCGTTCTCGCCCCCTCGTGGGTTCTGACCTAGAAAAGCCAGGGGTGGGAGAACAGAGAAGGAGCCCACGGGCTCTAGGACCCGGCGCAGCCGGAAGGCGAGGTGCGGACGCCGCGTGCGGTTCCCTCAGCCCTGGGAGAATCAGCGCCCCGCGGAGCGCGGCGGGAGGCGGCGGGAGGACGTGCGCGCGGTGCGCGCCGAGCGGGGCGGACAAAGGGGCGGGCGGCGGCGCGCGACCCGGGGGGGTGGAGCCGCGGGCCAGGCGGGCAGGTGCGCGCCGACCGGAGGGCGGAGCCGGGATGCCGCGATGGAGCGCAGCCCGGGCGGGCGCCGGGGCCGGGGCCCGAGCACCAGGCGGAGCGCTAGCCGAAGCCGCAGCCAGAGCCCGGGCCAGGCCGGGGTCTGGGACCGCAGGGCCGGGCTGCTCGTAGCGGCGGGGACTGAGCCCCCCAGCGGCTGAGGGGCTTCCTCCCAGCTCCTGCCGGTGGCCGAGACCCAGCCAGCCCTCGCAGCCGAGGAGCGCGGGGATACCCCCCACCTCGTCCAGGATCCAGCGAGCTTCAGGAAAGAGGGGGTGCCCTCCAGATTCGACACAGAGAGACACCCCCGTGGAGGAAGAAGAGATTTCCTCTATTTGGAAGTCAGCGACCCCTCTACGTTGCCGCGAAGAGTCCCCCTCTTCAATCTGGGCCCCCCCAAGACCTAGAAAGCAAGCCCCCCCATCCCCAACCAGTGTCGCGGGAACCCTCTCCCAAGATCCTGGTCATAACAACTCCACACCTCAAGACACGAAGACACATCACAGAACGCCCCTAGATCAGGGGACCCTAACCACCACCCCCCAACTCCGGCACACAGAAATTCCAAATCTAGGGACCCGAGGACAGCAAGAAATACCCCTCACCAGCAAGAAGCCTTGTGGACCCCCGTCAAAGCTCCAGGACTGGAGCGACTGAGCCTCTTGCGGCACCTTTCCTATCCCGGCCCATGATTGTGGCGCCCTGAGCCCCTCCTGGGCCAGGCTGACGAAGACCGCGACGGCGCCCAGACCCCCTGCCGCGGCGTCCCCGCGACCCCAGCCCAGGTAAGACGGGTCCAGGTGAGAGGCGGCAGATGAGTGGCCACCGTGTTCCCTATAGCCCTGCAGGTGGGGAAGGAAGTATTGGGTGTGCTCTTCCCCCTCCCCAGCGTCGCCATGGAGCCGAGGCTGAAGGACGTTTCTTTGTGTCTAGCTTGGAGGAGCCGCCCCCTCCTCCTCTCCCTTCCCCCACCCTACACCCCAGCCTTGAGGTTTGGGCTCAGCTCTCTGGCCTCATGGGGGATTGGAGAGGAAGGAAGAGGGTGGAGAGAGGGTGCGAGTCCTCCTCCCTCCAAGCTGTGAGCCTGGAGTATGGGACCCTTCGTCCCCCCAAGGCCAGGTTGAATTCTTAAATGAAGTCCCCCATGGGAAGAGAAAATTTGGGGTTGTCCACGGGTGAGGGGGCTTGCAGTCTGTGGCCCAAGGTGATGACTGGGGCGTTGGGTGTGTGTCTTTGTCCGTGACAGAGCAGGGAAGGGGTGTGTTTGAGAGAATGATTGGAGTCCCTTATTTTTTCTACTGTCCCCCATCTAGGCCACAGTGGGGGTCTTCACCCAGGCCATACTTTGTGCTCCCTGCAGGATAGGGAGGGGGCAAGCCCTCCCCCAAAAGGAAGGTATAAGTTTCTGGGCAGGGGAGGTAGTCTGGATGGAGAAGCCATTTCAGGTCAGGGCACCTTTTTGTCCTCATATGTCCAAGGGGCAGCAATCCCAAAATCTTCCCTTCTTCTGACCTCCAAAACCCCTCAGGCCAAACTGGGTGGGTCAGTATGCCCTGGGCAGTCCAGGGGCAATTCCAAGTCCTGGCTTTAGCTTTCCAGGTAATATACAAAGCAATACCCAAGCCCAAACTGGAGTGAGTTCCTGAACCCTGAGGCCCTGCAACTAAGAGACCTTGGGGGATGTTGTACACTGACATTCTGGATCAGAAATCCTGAGAAGAGGCAGCACCACACTGAGTTGCTGGGATTTCCTAGTCTTTTCTCACAGGGCCCTCTATAGGCAAGCAGTGACACTGAACCCATTTGATAGATGAACAAATTGAGGCTCGGGAAGACAGGTACAGGGAGCCCTACAAGTAGGTCCTTTGTTTGTGTATTCATTCAACACACCTTTAGCTGGTAGGTGTGGTGGACCACACACTGGACTCAGGATTCTATTCCCCACTTTATCTTGATCTCCTTTCCTGAAGGGCTTTTCTCAGTTTGTCCAGGCTATGCCTTTTGGGCCAGTTGAGGTGAACCTGGTCAGATACAGCTGACCAGTTCTTGACCCTACACCTGAGGCACCTGGTTCCCATCCTGCTGCAGAGTTGGGAGCACTGAGCCTGGGGAGCTGATTCATCTTCTCCCCTCTTCCCAGTACCAAGTATCCCCACCCCCATCTGCTGCTGGTATTGACTCAAGGGTGAGTATGTGACCAGCAGATGAAGAGGGTGAGGGGTGCTTCAGGCCAGACCTCTAGCAGCCCCTCCTGCAAATTTTAGAGCAGTTGAGATTATGAGGGAACTAGCTGCCTTGAAGACTGGGTGACCTTGGGCAAATGTGTGGCATTTCCCAGAGATAGTGGCAGAGAGCAAGCTACTCAGCTAGCAGGGCAGATGCGGATTGAAGTTGGGCCACGAGCAGCATCCAGGTGTGTCCTACCCTTCTGTGGATGAGTTCATTTCTCCCAGTGGGTTCCTAGCTCATATAGTCCACAGGCAAGGCAGAGGGGCCAATAAGAGCAGGAATTTGAGTCAGTCTGACCAAGGAAAACTACAAGGCCAGAGAGGGGAAAGGGAGTCAGTCCCCACCCCACTAACCTGCAGTGGCTCCCCACTGAGTCCAGAGTAAAGTAGCCCAGCAGTCACAGCCCTCTGCAGTCTGGCCCCAGGCATCATCTCTCACTCTTCAGTCACCCTCTTCTGCCCTGGTTTACCTCTTGCATGTCCTCTTAATTCTTCTCCTCCATCACATACTACTCCCCTGACCACAAAAGGTCCACCCTAGGAGCTGCTTTCTGCTTCCACCTCCCTTTTTGAGCTAACCTGGGCTGGCTCCTAATAGAGAGCTGAATTTGACCAGTTGATGAATTGGTGGCTTGGAGATAGTGGTGTGTGTCTACACTGCTATGAGAGTATTTCTCCACATGTAGACTTTGAGCTCCAGGAAATGGAAACCAGGTTTGTCTTGCTCATACTTC
Source organism: Perodicticus potto (assembly GCA_963574655.1). Lineage (NCBI taxonomy): Eukaryota > Metazoa > Chordata > Mammalia > Primates > Lorisidae > Perodicticus > Perodicticus potto. The sequence continues at coordinate 15,632 of CAUYRH010122833.1, read as the reverse complement.
ATGAGCATTTTCTTTCTTTTTTTTTTTTTTAGAGACAAGAGTCTCACTTTGTCGCCCTCGGTAGAGTGCTGTGGTGTCACAGCTCTCAGCAACCTCCAGCTCTTGGGCTTAAGCGATTCTCTTGCCTCAGCCTCCCAAGTAGCTGGGACTATAGGCACCCGCCACAACGCCCAGCTATTTTTTTTGTTGTTGTTGCAGTTTGGCCAGGGCCAGGTTTGAACCCACCACCCTCATTATATGGGACCGGCGCCCTACTCACTGAGCAACAGGCGCCGCCCTTCATGAGCATTTTCTAACCCAGGGCCCAGCATATTGTAAGGGGCATGCTGTAAAATACAGTCCACAGATGCTTTCTGGTGATTTATTTATGTACATATGTATGTGTGTATATGTGTGTGTGTGTATAATTTTTTTTTTTTTTAAGACAGGGTCTCACTTTGTCACCCAGGCTGGAGATCAATGGTGTGATCATAGCTCACTGAAGCCACAAACTTCTGGCTTCAAGCAGTCCTCCTGCCTCAGCCTCCTAAGTAGGTGGAACTACAGGCACACACCACCATGCCTGGCTAACTTTTAACATTTTTTTTAGAGATAGGGTTCTTTAGTGTATTGCACAAGCTGGTCTCAAACTCTTGCCCTCAAGGAATCCTCCCTCCCCAGCACCCCAAGAGACCAGGGTTACAAATGTGAGCCACCATGCCCAGCACCAGTATATGTTACATGTTTGCATTTGATGTCAGTGCTAAAAAAGAAATTGGGAGACTTCACCTAAAAGTACTGATTTTGGGGCCAGGCACAGTGTAATCCTAGCATTCTGGGAGGCTGAGGTGGGTGGACTGCATGAGCTCTAGAGTTCGAGACCAGCCTGAGCAAGAGTGAGACCCTGCCTCTGCTAAAAATGAAAAACTGAGGCTCAGCGCTTGTGGCTAAGGTGGCTAAGGCACCAGCCATGTACACTTGAGCTGGCAGGTTTGAATCCAGCCCAGGCCCGCCAAAACAACAATGATGGCTGCAACCCTCCCAAAAAATGGCTGGGCATTATGGTGGGCGCCCATAGTCCCAGCTACTTGGGAGGCGGAGGCAGGAGACTCGCTTGAGCCCAGGAATTGGAGGTTGCTGTGAGCTGTGATGCCATGGCACTCTCTCCAGGGTGACAGCTTGAGGCTCTGTCTCAAAAAAAAAAAAAAAAGTGAAAAACTGAGCGGAGAGGATCATTTGAGCCCAAGAGTTTGAGGTTGAGGTGAGCTATGATGCCATAGCAATAAAAAAAAAAAAAAAAACCCAAATACTGACTTTTTTTTTTTTTGGTAGAGATGGAGTCTGACTTTATTGCCCTTGGTAGAGTTCTGTGGCATCAGACAGCTCACAGCAACCTCCAACTCCTGGGCTTGGGCGATTCTCTTGCCTCAGCCTCCCAGTAGCTGGGACTACAGGCACCTGCCACAACGCCCAGCTATTTTTTTGATACAGTTTGGCTGGGGCCAGGTTTGAACCTGCCTCCTCCAGTATATGGGGCTGGTGCCCTACCCACTGAGCTGTAGGCGCCGCCCTGATTTTTGAATCCTCTTAAAAAATGAGATGATGGGGCTCGGTGCCTGTGGCTCAACGGGCTAGGGCGCCAGCCACATACACCTGAACTGGCAGGTTCAAATCCAGTCCGGCCCGCCAAACAACAATAATGGCTGCAAAAAAAAAGTGGCCGGGCGTTGTGGCGGGTGCCTGTAGTCCCAGCTATTTGGGAGGCAGAGGCAGGAGACTCGCTTGAGCCCAGGAATTGGAGGTTGCTGTGAGCTGGGATGCCATAGCACTCTATCCAGGGTGTCAGCTTGAGGCTCTGTCTCGAAAAAAAAAAATCAGATGGGGGCGGCGCCTGTGGCTCAGGGAGTAGGGCGCCGGCCCCATATACCAAAGGTGGGGGGTTCAAACCCGGCCTCGGCTGAACTACAAAAACAGAAAAATAGCCGGATGTTGTGGTGAGCACCTGTAGTCCCAGCTACTCGGGAGGCTGAGGCAAGAGAATCGCCTAAGCCCAGGAGTTGGAGGTTGCTGTGAGCTATGTGATGCCACAGCGCTCTATGGAGGGCGATAAAGTCTCTACAAAAAAAAAATCAGATGATGGGCAGCCCTAGGCCAAAGCAATGATATACCCTCCTTTTTTAGATAAGGACCATCCCTTCAGCTCACCCCAGGTCCCACCTAGCCTGTTCACTCATCAATGTGACCTACTGGCCCCTGCTACTGGCATCTGGGTTTGCAGGCCCAGGGTAGGGGCCAGAAAAATGTTTGCTTACAGGTGACCTTTGTCTGTGTGTGTTCTTCACATATAGGTATTCCCTGTCTTTCCCATGGCCAACTTAGAACATGCACAGGGCAGTGTCCATCTAGGGTCAGTAGGGCTGAGTGGTAAAATGAGCCTGAATTTCTCCAGCCTAGTCCTCTTTTCCAGTCCTAGCTCCATCTCATACCCTTAACCCCTGTGCTAGAGGCATTCAGACACCAAAAACCTGTTTTTGCTGTCCCACTTACCTAGGAGTAGAAGTCCAAGGTTCTAGGCATAGGGACTGAGGACTCTTAGGGGATAGCTGCTCTCTAGGCTTCCCTTTATCTCTCTGTCCAGAGAAGAATTGGACTAAAGTTTCCCTTGGCTGTAAGCTTCCTCCTTGTTCTAACTTTCTAGGGCTGAGTCCATCCTGTTTGAAGTTTTGGTTAGGCAGGAGAAATGGGGCCTATATGTAGGAGTCACTCAAAAATATCACATTCTTTAAAGATTAATGAACTGGTGGGATGTTCCTAGGTAGGTGGGTCAAGGGCCAGCAGTGGGCCCCAGTCACTGGGCATGGCACTGGAAGAGAGTATGCCTTCTTCCTGGACAAAAGTACTGCAGCCTGAGGTCAAAAGACATGGCAGAGCACAGGCTCTGTACTCTGCCTGCATTTGAATCTCAGTTAGCTGCTGTGTGACCTTCTGCAAGTCACTTACCCTCTCTGGGCCTCAGTTTACTTATGTGTAAAACCCATAATATAGGATGTTAAGCAGGCTAAACTATGAAACAGGCCTACGACAGGGTCTGCCACATTGAAAGGGCTCCTTAACTACTGGTCCTTACTAAAAAAGGCCTCAGCAAGTGGATGACTAAGCCTTGGAGGTTATGCTTCCTTGGGAGCTGGTCTAGGGAAGCAGAGGGCTTTGGGTGCTATTCCCAGAGGCAGGGAAGGGGTCTTTGAGAGGCAGTAGCTCCTGGTCCTTAAAGAACATGGAATTTGCTTGGACCTGTTCTGGGAGAAAGAAGTGAGGAGGATGAGCCTGTCTGGGAGCTCTGCCTGAGAGGGGGGTCTGGGTGGCCTGGCCATGGTTCTGGAAGCATCAGCATTTGCAGCCTCTGCTTTCTGCATGGGTGCCTGCTGGGCTTTTTTTTTTTTTTTTTGAGGCAGTCTCGCTTCATTGCCCTCAGTAAAATGCCATGGCATCATAGCTCACAGCAACCTCAAACTCTTGGGCTTAAGTGATCTTCAGCCTCCTAAGTAGCTGGGACTACAGACGCCCGCCACAATGGCTATTTTTAGAAATGGTGTCTCAGTCTGGCTCAGGCTAGTCTCAAACTCCTGAGATCAAGCAATCCACCAGCCTCTGCCTCCCAGAGTGCCAGGATTACAGGCGTAGGCCACTGAGCCCAGCCTTACTGCTGAGCTTTCTGCCCCGGGCCAGAGTTTCTCCAAGCCACCCACACCCCCTATCCCACTCCTCTGCTCCCCCTTCCAGGTCCAGGAAGCAATGACAGTTAAAAGTCTCTTCTCCCACTTCCTCCTTGTCCACCCTTCCCTTTCCTGCCACCGATTGGCCACACCTGGAGAGGGGACAGGTCCTGACTTGCAACTCAGCCTCTACTCAGAAAACCATGTAATGTCAGAGTTGGAAAGGAAGCAGTAGAAAATTTTTCAATGTCAAGTGCTCCATGCCAGGCACTGGACGTTGTTTTCTCATTTAGCATGACATTAACCTCACAGCAGGGATTTGAGCCTAGTTCTGAGGACCACCAAAGGTTTGTGTGAAACCGGCATCAGTCAAATCCCACCTCTGCCATTCACTAACTGTGTGACCTTGGGCAAGTCAGTTATCCTCTGTGCCTCAGTTTCTTTTGATACAGATTGGAGGTAATAATAGTTCCTACTTCCTTAAGTTGTGAGGATTAAACGAATCTGTTACAGATAAATCGCTTTTAGCTGCACCTGCTGCTTAAGTGTTTGCTCTTATTATTTCTCTCACACCCTACTGGGGTAAGCAGATGAGCTGATCAGCCAGGGGACCTGCTGTGACTTCCCATTGCATTTGCAGTCCTTGGCTGTGGGTTTAGGCCGTCACCAGAGGGGCCCCAGAATGTTCCAACTTCCTCCCAGAGCGGCTGCAAACTCTTGGCCCCTACTGCCTCCAGAGCAGTCTGTTAGGGCCCCTACTGTACCAGGAAGGGGCTTCTGACTCTGAGCCAAGGCTCAAGGCCTTGCAGGGAGGAGACCTTCCCTCCTTGAGAGCTCAGGTATCTGCCAGCTCTGACCCCAAGTGCCTCTTCCAGGAGGCACACTGTAGACCTAATCTCTAGGTATGTGACCTTGGGCAAGATGCTTAAGTTTTCTGTGCTTCAGATTCCTCATCTGTAAAAAAGGGGAATGATATTAGTACCTTCCTTGTAGAGTCACTTTGAAGAGTAAATGAATGAATGTTTGTAAAGTGCTGTGAATGACACCTAGTACCCACTGAGGGTTTGCTGTTAATATGTGTCCTGAAAAGCCCTGAGCAGGAAAGGAAGGTGAGCTCCTCTTTTAAAGATTAAAAAAATGGAGGCTTAGGAGTGATGTTTCCATATCTGGGGCTCAGAGAAGATTCTGCCTACCTTTTCACCATTCACTCAGGCCACAGGGCAAGGCCAGTCTGAAGGCCTCAACAGGCCCTGATAGGCCCCAACCTTCTGCTTTCCCAAACAATCCTCCAGCTTTCCGCCCCATGCCTCTGCTCACTACAGCTGTGGCCCTGGGACTCCCCCAGAAACCTCTAAGGCTTCCCTCACTTTCTCAGCCCCACTCCAAGGACAGCGGTGCAACACTGATGTGGGTGGCCTCAGAGTCCCTGAATGCAGCCCCACATTGGGTTCCTGCTGTCACTCCATCTCTAGAGCCTGGTGCATGAGTGGGCTTTAGGAAATGTCTTCTCAGGCCTGGGCAAATGAAAGCCAAGTCCTTACCATGGCCTTCACAGCCCTGTATGATGGCAGCCACCTCCTGTTCTCAGGTTTACCATCATCTCCTGCCCCCTCCCCCTTACCTCCCACTTGGCAGCCACACTCCCCACAACAGCAGCTCCCCACTTACAGCCTTCTTACTTGTCCTGACCACTTGCTGCCAGTTCCCTCGCCCTTTCCTTGCTGTGTTGTTTCTTTGAGGACCTTGCTGTCTGACACACATCTCTTACACATCTCTATCACTGGTTGCCTCCAAGCTGGAGCATGAATGAGCTCCTTGAGGGCAAGCCTGTTTGGTTCACAGATGTATTCCAGATCCAAAAACAGTACCAAGCACAGGTGCTCAACAAACACTGCTTTTTTTTGAGACAGTCTCAAACTGTCACCCTGGGTAGAGTGCCGTGGCATCATGGCTCACAGCAACCTCCAACTCTTAGGCGCAAGCGATCCTCTTGCCTCAGTTTTTCTATTTTTAGTAGAGGCAGGGTCTTTTGCCGTGGCATCATGGCTCACAGCAACCTCCAACTCTTAGGCGCAAGCGATCCTCTTGCCTCAGTTTTTCTATTTTTAGTAGAGGCAGGGTCTTTTGCTCAGGCTGGTCTCAATCTTGTGAGCTCAGCTATCCACCCACCTCAGCCTCCCAGAGTGCTAGGATTACAGGTGTAAGCCAACACGCCCAGGCCAAGTATTTCTTTTTTCTTTTTTTTTTTTTTTTTGAGGCGGAGTCTCACTCCATCACCCTGAGTAGCTGTGGCATCATGACTCACAGCAACCTCAAACTCCTGGGCTCAAGAGATCCTCTTGCCTTAGCATTCTGAGTAGCTGGGACAGCACTATAGGCACCCACTACAATGCCCAGCTAGTTTTCTCTTTTTAGTAGAGACAGTGTCTCACTCTTGCTCAGGCTGGTCTGGAATGCCTGAACTCAAGCAATCTACTTGCCTTGGCCTCCCAGTGTGCTAGGATTGTAGGCGTGAGCCACTGCACCTGGCCAACAAATATTTTTTGAATGTTCTGGAACCAGAAAGATAACCTCTAAGCCACTTTCTCACTATGTGGCACTGGCCATGCAAATTAATCATCCCTTCTCTGAGTCTCAGTTTCCTGAGCTGTGAGAGATGTAATGGGAATAATGAGAGCAGCTTGTCCTGAGATGGTCATGAGGTTTAAATGAGTGAATATGTATGAAGTGCTTATCCTTTAAGTTGTTCATAAATGTTGGCTATTCCTAATTATACTTTAACCCGCTCTGTTATTGTCCTCATTTTACTGCTGAGGAGGTAGAGGCACACAGACAGTAAGTGGCTTGCTCACAGCTTCATGGCTGCAGGGAGATGGAGGCACGTGCCTCAACCCAGACTGCAGCTCTGTCTCCAGGAGGTCGGGGAGGGGAAGGAGATGAAGGCTGCCGCTGAGGAAGGGCCTGTCTCTTCTGGGAGCCTCTGCTCACCCAGCCACCTCTCCAGGGCCACGACTTGTCCCTGGTGGACCCTAAGCCAAGACCCTGACCTGTCAGCCAGTGGGGGCAACCACATGCTCACCACCCTCCACTCCTGTTGACACCCTGGGCACTGACTGTCCACCCAGCTAGGGTGGGAAGATGTCCCCAGCTCACTCTGCCCCTCCCGGACCACCTTGGGCCCTGGGTCCTCATGTAGCCAGGGAGGCCAGGCCCAGGACTCCTGCCTCCCACGGGGCCCTGCTGGGGTGGGCCAGAACAGGCTGGAGGGCCTGTGCCAGCTCTGGGCACCAGCTGCAAGCAGGCAGCATCACAGGCTATTAATAGTCACCAAGGATGTGCCCTGAGAAAGGGGCATGCTGTACACCAGCTGGGAGGGGAAGCTGAGGTGGGAGCCGGAGCCAGACACAGAGCCTCACAGCGCAAGGAACCCAAGCTGCCAGGGGGAGGGTAGTGAGGAAGGATGCCTTGCAGCTTGATCCTAGGAATGTCCCGGCTCTTCCTCTTAGTTTCCTCATTTAGGAAATGGGGGAGCTGGGTCAAGTGATCCCCACAGGCCCTCTCGCTTGAGCTGGTCCTGGGGACCTTGCAGAGCTAAACAGTCTCCACTTACAGAACAGTAAGGCACAGTGAGAATACAGCCTCATCCAAGCTTACCTGCAGAGTCAACAACAGAACCCAGGTCCCGCACCCATCCATCCAGCAAACTCCATTATGTTAAATGGGCATTCTCAGCCCCATTTCACTGGGCGGCAAACTGAGGCTTAGACCTTCCTGAGGTCACACAGCTAAGAGCTGGAGCCAGAATTTGTACCTTATGAGGAGATTTGAGAATGTCCTCTTCCTCCTCCTTCCCCTCCTCTTCCTTTTCAATCAGAATAAAATGTTTGGTGGGGTATGTGTTTGTGTTGAAGGACCAAGGGTAGGGAGAGGACTTATCTAGAGTCTTTTGGGTTTCTAGGGGCCCAGCCCCCCTGAAGTGTACAGAAGTATGCATGTGCTACCTGAGGACATTTTTCAGAGGAGAAGGTCCTGGGCCTTATGGTGACCCATGAAGGAATAAGAACCACTAGATCAGCTTACTTCATAGACTGGAAGGCTGAGGAGAAGGAGGGGCTGGCCAAGGCTCCCTGCTGACCAGAGCATAGGCCAGAATCTTTCCAAGAACCTCTGGGCCCTCTATTCCCTACCAGTGAATAGCAAAGTCCATATGCAAATGGATTTCCATGGTGAAGTACAGCAAGTGCAGGGGGAATGGGAGGTTGGGGACATCCTTCAGGGAAGGTGTTACGAGGCAGAGAGCCAGGCTGGGACATCTGCCTCAAGGTCATAGAGGGAAGGCTCCACTACAAGCAGGGTATAAAGGGCCTCCCAGATGCCCCTTCCTTTCTGGCACAGGTAGCCTGCTGTGGAGTTCAGGGCAGCTGAGATGGACCATTCCCCTCTGGCCCCTCTCAGGAGATGCCAGGCCTTGTGCCAGCTGGGAAGGCAGATCCAACTTCCCCTGGCACTTGTCTCTGGCATTGTCTGGTCTCCAACAATAACTGGTTCCTTTTGCTCCCTAGACCAAACAGGATCATACCTAATGAAAAGTTTTCATTCCTGCCCTTCCTGTGCACACTCAGTTCCCACCTTTCTCCCCAGAGATTCATTTGTTCATCATTCATTCAACAAATATTTTATTAAGTGCTGCTATGTGCCAGGGACTGTTAGCTGCTGGGTTACGCGGCAGTGAACAAGGCCAGACAGCAAAGTCCCTCCACCTACGTAGGTTCTACTGGGAGAAAGAGACATTCACAATAGATTTCAGAAGTTGGTAAATTGCACAGTATGTTAGAAAGTGATACGTTCTGGTAGTGAAAAGACAGAGCAGGGTATGGGGGATTGGGAGTGTAGTAGGACAGCCCAAGTTGAGAAGGTGTTTGAGCAGAACTTGAAGGAAACTGTGTGGGTGTCTAGGGGAAGAGCTGTCCAGGCAAAGAGAACAGCCCCCAGGCAGGGAGCTGGCATGTTCAGGGGAGAGCAGGGAGACCAATGTATTGTGTGGAGAGAAGTTAAAGAGTCAGTGGAAAGCTTTGGAGCAAGGTGGGATGATGAGCCTGGGAGTAATGTGATACTTTCTGGCTGCTGTGTCAGGAATGAACTGTGGGGATGGGGAACCAGCTAAGAATGGACTGGTGATGAGGTGACTAGTGGAAATGAGTGGTGAGTGACCAGGGTGGCTGGTGAAGGTGGCAAACACTTTTTTTAATATCCGGTATTGATTCTAAAGTTATTTTATGCAAATATGAACAAATGAGAAACCTTATTTCCCCTCATTTCAAGGTAGCTTAACTAAATACCTATAAAGTTTGGTTAAATGAGTGGCAGCATATACACATGTACCTTTCCAGTCCTGGGGGCCTGGGTTCCAGTTCAGTAACAGTCTTTCTGGACTGGCTCCCTGTCCTTCAGCCCTGCAGGGCTGGCCTTGGTGCTGTCCACGCCTGTGGTGCTGAAGACAGTGGGGCTGGAGGGAGGCCTGGCACTGTGAACCAGAGACCAAGAACAGAGAAGGGAAGATAGAGCAGGGGGAAGCTCAGAGTTCAGTGTCTGGCTCTGCTAGCCAGGAACTGAGTGACTTTGGGCAAGTTGCTTAACTCCCCTGAGCCTCAGTGCTCTATAAAATAGGGTTGCAGTGAAGATTGATTGGCAGCAGCAATGTAAAGTCTTGGCACTGGCTCAACGCCTGTAGCTCAGCAGCTAGGGCACCAGCCACATACACCGGAGCTGGCGGGTTTGAATCTAGCCCAGGCCTGCCAAACAACAATGACAGCTACAACCAAAAAAAAAAAAAAAAAAATAGCCGGGCTTTGTGGTGGGCACCTGTAGTCCCAGCTACTTGGGAGGCTGAGGCAAGAAAATCGCTTAAGCCCAAGAGTTTGAGGTTGCTGTGAGCTGTGACACTGCGGCATTCTACCGAGGGCAACATAGTGAGACTCTGTCTCAAAAATAAATAAAGTCTTGGCACATTGATAAAATAAATGGTCATTTTTACTGTATCTTTTAGAGACAGTGAAGCATAATGGCTAAGCTTCTGGACACCAGAGTGATGATGCCTGGATGTGAATCTTGGCTCTGCCACTTACTGGATGGATGATCCTGATCAAGTGGCATGACCACTCTGTACATCGGTTTCCTCATCTGTAAATTGGGGTTAATAATAGTCCCCATGTCATAGGACATTGTGAGGCTTCCGTGAGAGCATTTACATGAGGCACTTGGCACATGATGGGGGTTCCCTGAGTGTTAGCAGTTTATCATTCTCCCTTTTCTCCCCATCATCATCAGTCTCATGACAGCACTCTAGCTTCCGTAAATGGACCAGTGTTACTCACAGCCACTCCCATCTATGCTGTCCTTGGGACAGGTGCCCCAGGTGCCCGAGCTTCTAGCCCAGCCCTGCCACTGACTTTCTATGTGACTTTGAGCAAATCACTGTTTCTATTTGGCCCTCAGATTCTGCATCTGTAAAATGGCACTAATGGTACTTCATGCAGGTCCCTGGGAAAATAGCTATGTACTTACAGGGTCACATTCAAGAAAGCCCAGATATAAAAAGTTACAATTTCCCAAACACGTAGAAAATTAATCACTCAACATTTGTCACACCCTGCCTAAGTGTTGGGAATAGCAGGATGATTAAGGCAGGGGCTTACCTTAAAGGAGTCCTTAGGTTTCTTGCTGGATTATTAATCCCCTTAAAGGCCCCTTCCGGTGTCACTTGATTCAGGAAGCCACCCTGACTCTGCTGGGCCCCCTTGGAAGTGCTTGGACCACTGGCTATTGCCTTCCTGGCCTCATGGTTTTCTTTCTTTCTTATTTTTTTTAGACACAGAGTCTCACTTTATCGCCCTTGGTAGAGTGCTGTGATGTCACAGCTCACAGCAACTTCCAACTCCTGGGCTTAGGCCATTCTCTTGCCTCAGCCTCCCAAGTAGCTGGGACTACAGGCACCTGCCACAACTCCCGGCTATTTTTTGTTGCAGTTTGGCCAGGGCCAGGTTCAAACCCACCACCCTCGGTATATGGGGCTGGTGACCTACTCACTGAGCCACAGGTGCCGCCCTTTTTTTTTTTTTGAGACAGAGTCTCACTTTGTCACCTTCAGTAGAGTGATGTGACATCACAGTTCACAGCAACCTCAAACTCTTGGACTTAAGCGATTCTCTTGCCTCAGCCTCCCAATTAGCTGGGACGACAGGCGCCCACCACAACACCCGGCTATTTTTTTGTTGCAGTTGTCATTGCTGTTTAGCTGGCCCAGACCAGGTTCAAACCCACCAGCCTCGATGCATGTGGCTGTCGCCATAACCACTGTGCTATAGGCGCCGAGCCAGCCCTCATGGTTTTCTGTGTCCGTATTTCATCTGCCACCCTATTATGTGGGCTCATTCTTATTGGTCTGGTGCATTGTTCTAACCTACCCATCCTCGAGCCAATACCCAGCACAGTGCCTGGGCAGGAGTAGGTTGCAAGTTACATAAATCCAAGTCAAACATGCTTAATTAAGCCAAAAAAGAAGTGTATTGATTCATGACACAAATGTTGAGGAACATAATTTGCTTTAGATGTGCCTGAATCCAGGGCTCAAAGTCACCAGAAATCACTCCCCCTTTCTCTCTTTCTCTCTTTTTATTTTTTTGGAGGCAGAGTCTCACTCTGTCACCCTGGGTAGAGTGCCATGGCGTCATAGTTCACAGCAACCTCAAATTCTTGGGCTCAAGAGATCTTCTTGCCTTAGCCTCCCAAGTAGCTAGAACTATAGACACTCACCACGATGCCTGGCTAGTTACTGTTCTAGTTTTAGTAAAGATAGAGTCTCACTCTTGCTCAGGCTGGTCTTGAATTTCTGAGCTCAAGTAATCCACCTGCCTTGGCCTCCCAGAGTGGTAGGATTATAGGCATGAGCTACCTCACCCTGCCTTCTCCCTTCCTCTTATTTCTACTTATTTTTGTTGCTTTATTTAATCAAGTACCTCCCCCCCACCCCTGCATGGTGACAAAGCCAACCCTCAGCAGCTCCAGACCTATGTCCTCCAGTTTTTAAGCCCAAGGTAGAGGATTCTTCTTTCCTGGTACCTGCAGCAAACATCCTAAGGCTATATCTGTGGGTCACCTTTGGTCACTTTTTCATCTCTGAACCAGTCACTGTTACCTGGCAGATGATGGGATGGGTCCACTGATTGGCCAGGCCTGGATCGGGACCACCCCTAAAGCGAGGGTAGAGACACCCCTGCTGAATCACATGGGCATTCAGAGAGAGAGACAGGGCCATTGCCCAAAGAAAGGGAAATTTGTGCCAAGTGGGAGAAAACACCACAGCCCATTCAAGAAACCAAGGAAAAGGTGTGAGTAAGACAAGGATTGGGTAAAATCTGTTCTTAAGACAATTTCTCTGACCCCACATATAAGAAGGATTGGGGGGAGGAACCTGGAGGCAGGTGAGAGACATGTGGAGGTGTGGCTAATTCATACAGGCCCTAGCCCCCATCACTTTACAGGAAAGCAAAGTGAAGCAGGTGACAGAAGTCAGAGGTGCTCCCTGTGCCCCCTTGGGACCTGGAATACCATTGTATGGCTTCATATTTCACAGGGACTTGTAATAATAACATTAACCCAGAAGTGAGGTGACCCACCTAGGAGCGGTCATGCAGACACTGGCATTTTTTCAGGGGGAGGTTTGCTAAGTATACCTTTGAGTCTTCTCATACTTAGGCGTAGCAGCACCGGTCCAACCCCCTGAGGGAGGGGACTTGGACATGAAGGCAGAAGATATTAGAATCACAGGGAGATTCACTTGGTCTAGCCTCTGTTTCTGCATCGCAGCCAGGATGCATTTCCTCCCTGCTATGTCTTATTTTGAGTTGCTGTCTGGGTCTGCTGTTAGGAGCTTCACAGGACACAGTGCACAAGAGCGTGGGCTCTGAAGCCTGGTAGCCAGAGTTCAGTCCTAGGCTGCTAATTATTCACTCTGGGGAAAGGCTCAGCCCATCTGTGCCTGTGATGCTGTATGACAGAGTAGCTCAGACTGGGTAATCGTAATGAACCAAGATTGATTTCTCACAGTTCTTGAGGCTGGTACGTCCAAGATTAAGGTGCCAGCCTCTGGTGAGGGCCTTCTTGCTACATCATACCATGGCAGAAGGGGAAAAAAAGAGAGGGGAAGGGAGAGACTGGCATAAATGGACCAAACTTCTTCTGTTATAAGGAACCCGCTCCTAAGATAATGGCATTAACCTATTCATGAGGGCACAGCCCTCATGGCTAAATCATCTCTTAAAGGTCCCACTTCTTTTTTTTTAATTTTTTTTGGAGACAGAGTCTCACTTTATTGCCCTTGGTAGAGTGCCGTGGCCCCACTGCTTACAGCAACCTCCAGCTCTTGGGTTTAGGCAATTCTCCTGCCTCAGCCTCCTGAGTAGCTGGGACCACAGGCGCCCACCACAACACCTGGCTATTTTTTTTTTTTTTTTTTTTGAGACAGAGCCTCAAGCAGTCACCCTGGATAGGGTGCCATGGCATCATAGCTCACAGCAACCTCCAATTCCTGGGCTCAAGTGAGTCTCTTGCCTCCACCTCCCAAGTAGATGGAACTACAGGCGCCCGCCATAACGCCCGGCCATTTTTTGGTTGCAGCCATTATTGTTGTTTGGCGGGCCCAGGCTGGATTCGAACCCACCAGCTCAGGTGTATGTGGCTGGCGCCCGTTGAGCCACAGGCTCCGAATCGCCTGGCTATTTTTTTTATTGTTGCAGTTTGGCCAGGGCCAGGTTTGAACCCGCCACCCCTAGTATATGGGGCTGGCGCGCCCTACTCACTGAGCCATAAGCACTGCCCAAAGGTTCTTTTTTTTTTTTTTTGAGACAAAGCCTCAACCCGTCGCCCTGGGTAAAGTGCTGTGGCATCACAGCTCACAGCAACCTCCAACTCCTGGGCTTAAGTGATTCTCTTGCCTCAGCCTCCCAAGTAGCTAGAACTACAGGCGATCACCACAATGTCCGGCTATTTTTTGGTTGTTGTTGTCATTGCATTGTTGTTTGACAGGCCCAGGCTGGATTCGAACCTGCCACCTCTGGTGTATGTGGCTGGTGCCTTAACCGCTTGAGCTATAGGTGCCGAGCTGGTCCCACTTCTTAATACTGTTATAATGGCAATTAAGTGTCAACATGAGTTTTGGAGAGGACATTCAATCCATAGCAGTATCCCTTTCTGTAAAATGAGGATAATAATAGTAGCACCAGGGTGGCACTTGTGGCTCAAAGGAGTAGGGTGCCAGCCCTATATATCAGAGGTGGCGGGTTAAAACCCATCCCTGGCCAAAAACTGGAAAAAAAAAAAAATAATAGTAGCACCCACCTTCCAGCATTGTTATGATCATTATATGATTTAATCCATAGCACCTGGCATGTGGTAAATGCTCAATAAATATTTGCCAGTACTATTTTTCTCTTATAAGACAGCATAAGAGTAAGCCCTCTTGTCTGTTTTGGGGGGTGGTGGTGGTGGTTTTGCAACTGTCATTGTTGTTTGGCATGCCTGGGCTGGATTCGAACCCCGCCAGCTCAGGTGTTTGTGGCTGGCTTCTTAGCCAATTGAGCCACAGGAGCTGAGCCAGGCCCTCTTGTCTTTATAGGCTAGTCACCTTCCATGCGCTCCTGTAACTGGATTCTTGTCACTTGGTTTTCAGTGTCATCCTGGTTAGCCTCCTCTGGCCATGTTCCAAACAGTGGAACACACTGAGGTTCAAATCTTAGCTTTTTTGTCTACTTAAGTTATAACCTTTGGGGTGCGTTAATGCCAACTGCTGAGGCAGACAAGCCTCCATGTCTCAGCAGCCTAACCCAATAGATGTTTCCCTCTGACTCATCACTGAAGAGTGGGTAACCCTCCTCTGCTGGAGGCCTCTGCACAGTGATTTGGGGACCTAGCCTCCTCCTGTCCTATGGCTCCACCATCTTTTAGGGTTTTGGAGTTGGGGTCCTCTGCAGCAAGCTAGCATGCAGAAGATAGACAAGAGGAACCTTCTCTAGGCTAGCATCGAGACACACCACTTCTGTTCACATCTCGGTGGGAAAGCCAGTCACATGGCCACCCTAGACGCAAAGGAGGCTGAGAATGTAGCTCCCTGCTGGACAGCCACTTCCCAGCAGCAGCTTTGTAGTAGAGAATAGGAAACACACATTTTTGGTGAACAGTTGTCTGTCTTTGCTGTGACTGTGGGCAAATCATCAACCCCTTGAGCCTCTGATCTTTGTCACTAACGTAGAAAGCATCACCACTCAACTGTGGTGAGGGTTGCACAACTCTGTACATTTACTGAAATCATTGAACTATATACTCAATGGGTGATACATGTGTTTTAAAGTTAGGAACCATCGGCTCGGCGCCTGTGGCTCAACGGGCTAAGGCGCCAGCCACGTACACCTGAGCTGGTGGGTTCGAATCCAGCCCGGGCCCGCCAAACAACAATGATGGCTGCAACCAAAAAATGGCCGGGTGTTGTGGCAGGCGCCTGTGGTCGCAGCTACTTGGGAGACGGAGGCAGGAGACTCTCTTGAGCCCAGGAATTGGAGATTGCTGTGAGCTGTGAAGCCACAACACTCTATCCAGGGCGATAGCTTGAGGCTCTGTCTCAAAAAAAAAAAAAATAAAATAAATAAAAATAAAAATACTGTTCCTGGGCTCGGTGCCTGTGGCTCAAGCGGCTAAGGTGCCAGCCATATGCACCTGAGCTGGTGGGTTTGAATCCTGCCTGGGCCTGCCAAACAACAATGATGGCTGCAACCAAAAAATAGCCAGGTGTTGTGGCAGGCGCCTGTGGTTCCAGCTACTTGGGAGGCAGAGGCAGGATAATCGCTGGAGCCCAGAAGTTGGAAGTAGCTGTGAGCTGTGATGCCACAG
>CAUYRH010122832.1:0-12585 GCA_963574655.1 Perodicticus potto | reverse complement strand
TCCAGAAAGAAAGAGGGAAGAGGAGGGAGAGGAGAGGGGAGGGAGGAGGGTGAGTGGAGGGAGGGCATTTGGTGGGATCTCACCTAATGTACACAATGCAAGGGCACATTTCAAAATAACTAAGAGTGTATTATAAATGTCGTGCCACAAAAATGAGCAAGTGAGGTGATGGTTATGTTAATTAGTTTGATTTAAGCATTCCACATTGTATATCAAATCATCACATTGTACTGCATAAATGTATACAGTTATGATTTAATAAAAATTAAGTTTAAAAAATGCCTAGAAAATGGGGCGGCACCTGTGTCTCCTTGAGTAGGGTGCTGCCCCATGTACTGAAGGTGGCAAGTTCAAACCTGGCCTCAGTGAACTGCAAAAACAGAATAATAGCCGGGTGTTGTGGTGGGCACCTGTAGTCCCAGCTACTCAGGAGGCTGAGGCAAGAGAATCGCCTAAGCCCAGGAGTTGGAGGTTGCTGTGAGCTGTGTGACACCACAGCACTCTACTGAGGGCAATAAAGTGAGACTGTCTCTAGAAAAAAAAATGCTTAGAAAATGATGCAAATACCAAGGAAAAATTGCTTTTCCATTTCTTCTACTCTAAATAGGTGTGAATCTCTCAGCACTGAAATTTAGTCCAGAGACTGGGTTTCTACCCCATAGCATTTTCAGTGGGGAGAGTAGTATAATCACAATCATAAATTATTTTTTTACTTGAATCTTATCCTCTTTTTAGAGCTAGAATTAGAACAATTGTAATTTTTATATCAGACTTTTAATGGCAAAATTTGAGTTTTTGTATCAGCAAATCACATGTTTTAAAAGCAAAGCCCTACCAGCCCACATTCTACATGCATTTCTTCTTCTGCAGGGCTCTGTGGAAGGTGTCCTTGACCTGAGCGTTCCTCAGGCTGTAGATGAGGGGATTCAGCATTGGATTAAAGATACTGTGAAAGAGAGATAGCATTCTCTCCTGTTCCTCTTGTTTCTTTGAGTCAGGCACTATATAAACCACCATGGCTGTGCCAAAGAAGAGCCCGACCACGCAGAGGTGGGAGGAACAGGTGGAGAAGGCCTTTCTGCGGCCCTCTTTTGACTGGATCTTGAGGATGGCACAGAGGATGTGTGTGTAGGAGACAAGCATCAGGCAAAGGGGCCCAACTAAGACAAAAACACTGGCAGCAAAGAGGACCACTTGGTTAACCCAGGTGTCAGCACAGGCCAGCTTGAGGACAGATAGGATTTCACAGAAGAGGTGGTTCACAGCCTGGGGCCCACAGAAGGGCAACCTTAGAAGGAGAATTACATTTACCAGGGACACAGTAAACCCACATGCCCAGGACATGACGGCCAGGATGGTGCACAGTCTCCAGGTCATGATGACAGTGTACTGGAGAGGGCAGCAGATGGCCACATACCTATCATAGGACATCGCTACCAAAATCAGACACTCTGTAGAAGCAAAAGCCAAATATAAGAATGTTTGCACTATGCATGGGACAAAAGATATGGTTTTCTTCTGGTTCAGTAGATTCGCCAGCATCTTGGGGACATTGTTGGAAGCATAGGACATGTTGAGAATGGCCAGGTGTGAGAGGAAGAAGTACATGGGCGTGTGTAGTCTGTGGTCCAGAAAGATGAATCCCAAGATCACACCATTTGCCAGGAGGCTGAAGACATAGAACAGGGAGAAGATGCAGAAGAGGAAGAGCTCCATCTTTACACCAAGCTGGAAGCCCACTAGGAAGAATTCTGAGACCCATGACTGGTTGCCTCCCATTCCCAAAGGACACTCTGTCAGTGGCTGAAGTGTCACAGGAAGATCGGAACTGGACAGTCAATGAAAATTTGGGTCATTTATCTAAACAGAGCTCAGAGCAAGGTCATATATTCCTATTAGATGTCCCCCCTACTTCCCAAGACTTGCTACCTTTCTATTGTTAGCATTTAATTATGAAATAAACTTAAACTTACAGAGAAGTGTCAAGAATTTTGCTAACTCCTATGTATCTTCATGCAGATTAGCAAATGCCTACATTCTTTTCTTATTTTTCTTATTCTCTTTCTCTTTATATACTCTTTTTTTTGAATTATTTCAAATTAGGGTAAACATCATGCCTGTTTACTCCTAAATTCCTAATATTTCACCAGAAAATAAAATCATTCCATAACTTGACCACAGTGTAATTATTAAAATTAGGAAATTTGATATTGACTTATTTATTTTCTCCACTATCTAGTACTATCCTCCACTCCCACCAATCCAGGGCCTCATCCAAGATCACACATGTATTTAAGATCTTTAGTCTCCTTGAATCTGTAATATTAATACTTACCCAGTCTGTTTAAGGGTAAGTATTACCCTTTCCAGACATTGATATTTTGAAGAGTATATTCCACAAATTTGGAATGGATAATATTCCTCATGTTCTTATTCAGATTATTCACTCTCCACCGGAAAAAATAGCATCCTCCTGTGTGCATTCTGAGTAAGTGTGTGAAGATGGTCCTTCCCACTACATATAATTGTTTCCACTGTATAATTATTTTTCTCCCTTAATTACATTCTGGAGCATTAATTAAAATTATGAGAACTTGTTCTGCAAAGTTTTTGTCAGGCACTAGTTTTAGCATCCATCAACTATCTTGCCTGACTCAATTATTAGTAATGGTGATTTAAAATGAGTTGTTCTGTGGAGGCAGAGCATGGTGGCAGACAGGACAGATGTCTAGCACAACTCTCCCAAATCTTCAGATGAGAGAGAGGCTGTCTGGATCTTCCCCCATGTGGAGTGTTGGTATGGACAGGCAGCTAGGGGTGTACAGGGAGATGCTGGATTGCTGAACTTAAAATGTAACCTGGAGCCATGTAATCTGCTACAGATATTTTTGTTCCACTGTTGAAGGGGTTCCAGCGGTGGTAGAAACCATCCCCTCCCCCACAGAGGACTGCAGTTCCCAGTTCATGGGGAAACTAGGTGTTTTGTGGAAAGATCGGTGAAGTGTGGACTTCTGAGTGGAATTTCGGGACCAGAAAGGGGTGCTGTTTGGAGCAGCAGGGGGCTAGACAGCCCAAAAGGATTCCACCCAGGTTCAGACACATTTGGAAATGGCGACCTGCCACAGGCACTTTTTCCAGAACAGCAGGTGTGAATGAATGGACTTGATCATTCCTGGCAGGAAATATTGGTATAGACTGTCAGTTCGGGGTGTGCAGCTCATGGATTTTAGGACTCAAAAGTGTAATCTTGAGCCACGGACACTGAGGGAAAAATCTCAGCGCAGCTGCTGAAACAGCAAACAGCAGCACCAGCAGCAACCAGCCCCTCTCCCACAGAAGATTGCAATTCCCAGTTTGCAGGGAAACTAGGTGCTGAGTAGAGAGACTGGTGAAGTGTGGACTCCTGCACTGAATCTGGAAGTCAGCAAGGAATGCCATCTGGAACATGTCAGCCAAGGTTGGTCAACCAGTTGGAAAACAGATATATTTTGAAATTTCAGAAATGGCAACAGGCACCTCCTTCTACGGGCCAGATACGGTGGTAACCGTGGTAACAAAGTAAAAGGTGAATCAGGTATAAGCCTGGGAACTGCTCACAGCGCCACCTGGTGTCCAGAAAGTATATTGCAATATAAATATATTCCTACTAAAGTTGACACCTACGTGCTTCGTATAGTTGTATTATTTTTACATATATATACAAGAATAACATTTTGGTGGTTGGTACCTTTTTCTCTTCTTCTCTTTCTTCATCCTTTTCCTGTCAGAGTTATTGTGAATTTTCTTTTTATTTTTTAATTTTTTTTTCTTTTTTAATTAATTATATATATATTTCTTCTTCTTCTCTCTCTCTTATTCCCTTCTCATGGTTGCTGAGATTGCTTACATCAGATTTTTGGAGTTTTTTATTTTTTATTTTTATTTATTTATTTATTTTTTGATTATTATTTCTGTTATAGTTGTTTTGTCTGTATGTACAGTTGTTTCTGATTGTTCATGCATCTGTGTACTTGTGTGTCTGGTAGCCTTTTCGTCTGTTTATTTTCTCATTTGGTTTCAAAGTTTTTTGTGTTTTGCTAAATCCTCAGGTTGGCTACTTTCCCTAACTCCAATTTTCACATTCAACAAGAACAAGGGGGATTAGGAGATGACGGTTGACTGGAGCCAGCTTTCTAACAGAAGCTCCAGTCCAGAGAGAGAGATAATGGCCATAAAGAACCCAACAAAGGCAAAGGAGAGGAGCTGAACTGAGAGAAGAGATAGATAACTGCACATCTTCCTGCCGAGGCAAGCTTTGACTCCAAGGAAACAAATTTCAGGTACAGATCTCATCTGAAAGAATATGTGTGTCTGTCCTCTTCCCCAAGAGAGTTGCTTGCTTGTTGTGGGATCTTTACTTGTGAGCAATGAACTGAGGCACTCCTCCCTCACCCCAATGGAGGGAGTTGATGGAAGTAGGAACTCCTTCTCCAGAGCACCGCTGCTGTGAACTCAGGAATTCCCTTTTCTGGAAGGAAATTTAAACAAATATTTTCCTTGCCACCTTCAACTTCCAGTTTACCCTTCTACCTGCCTTGGTGGTCTAGAAGTCCAACCCCTGCAGAGACCAGAATGTCTGCACTTCCTGGCTAGGACTGGGCATTGCATAGATGGAGACAGTGCAGCTGTGCTTTATCTATGAATCCAGTAACAGTACAGAAAGACACAGAGGGAAAAGTGACTGACCTGGCCCTGAGAAAGTGTATCTCAACAGTGGGTGGAGGCGTGGGTATCTGCACTACAGGTGGAGACCCAGGAACTACTGAGGTGCACGAACCCAAGTGGAGACAGCTCCAACCCCACATCAGCATTAACAGAGTGATCTGGCTGGGGTCTAATTTGGGAAAGTCATCTCCTCAACTCTGTTGCCTGCCAGAGGGAACCAGACCTCACACTGTAGGGGTACCAGAGTTACAGAATAGCAGCAAAAGTGGTGTGGTGGCTGAGGAAGAAATTCTTTTGCTGTCAGGATACACTCAGGTTTAGATTGAGCTCAGGTGGAACTTTCTCCAGCTGCCGTTGAGCACCTGAGGCAAGCAGGCTTCAGCTTCCCCTGATGGATGGTGTCAGGGTGGTAACTACGAGGAGGAGGCAGTGACCCTACTTTGATTCCGGCAGTCACATAGTCCTGGCATATTTGCTTATTGGACAGAATTGGGCCACAGAGACTGGGTTAACAGACTGCTGGTGGGACTACCAGAGACTGGGTTACCAGAGTCTGGTGGTGAAGAGTGAGCAAGGTGGGGAAAGAGGCATCAAATCCCTTGCTCCAAACCGTCCATGGATGGGCCTGTCTTACTCCTCAGAGCTCCAGAGGTGCTCAAGCCACACTTGAACTACCAGTAGACTCCTAATATCTAGTTGCTGAAGACATTTTGAACTCTCCAGCTAGAGAGTGGGTGCTGCTTGGGACAACTGGCTTGGAAATCTTGAACTGAACAAATCACCCGAGGACCCTCCAAGGTGATACCCTGGTTTTGTTGTAGTGGGAAGTTTGATTTTCCTCTTCCAGGTATTACCTGTGGGAGATGGGATGTCCTAATTGCTTGTATTTCTCCAAAGCTGAGACTGCAACCCAGAGTCACTGATCAACTAGGATTGGACAGAGATCAACTGAATACCAGACAGAGCCACCTATCCCCACTATACCAATCAGGCCTCTAGAGTCACAGACTGTAGTACTGTACAGATCCTTTGCAAATTTGTAGAGGAAAAGTTGCACTCACCAGTCCCAGTACCTTAGTGAAGGGCTGGTCAACTACAACCCCAGAAATCTCCAATCCATTTCACCTTACCTGCTCATCTAGCTGAACAGTGAAAGACAATCATGGGGTGGAATCAGTGGAAAAAATCTGGCAAAATGAATAATCAGAGCAGTTCAACCCCCTCAAGGAATGACAAAACAGCCAAACCAGAGGATGCTATTCACACACAGATGGCTGAGATGTCAGAAATCGAATTTAGAATTTGGATGGCAAGTAAGATCAACAGAATGGAAGTAAAGTTGCAGTTAGAAATTCTAGGAATAATTCAAAAGATGTCTCAAGAATTCAATGAACTCAAAGACAAAATCATGAAAGATTTAGACACATTGAGAAAAGAAGTTGCACCCCTCTAAGATATGAGAAATACAGTAGAATCCCTCAGTAACAGAATGGATCAGGCAGAAGAACAGATTTCCAACATTGAAGACAATGCTTTTGAACGCTCTAAAATGCTCAAAGAGGAAGAGAAGTGGAGAGCAAAAATGGATCACTCTCTCAGGGAGCTCTGGGATAATTCGAAAAAACCCAGTATTCACCTTATAGGCATCCCTGAAGGTGATGAAGTAGCTTCGTAAGGCACAGAGCCTCTTCTTCATGAGCTTATGAAAGATAACTTTCCAAACATGCCAAAAGATTCTGAAATTCAGATAGCAGACAATTTCACAACCCCAGCATGACTCAACCCAAATAAGACATACTCCAGGCACATCATAATTAACTTTTAAAGTTAATATGAAGGAGAAAATTCTGAAAGCAGCCGGATGTAAGAAAACCATAACCTACAAAGGGAAGAACATTAGAATGACTGCAGATCTCTCTGCTGAAAACTTTCAAGCTAGAAGAGGGTGGTCATTGACTTTTAATCTCCTAAAACAAAATAACTTTCAACCCAGGATCCTGTATCCAGCTAACCTGAGTTTCATCTATGATGGAGAAATTAAATACTACAATGACATTGACATGTTGAAGAAATTTGCCATAACTAAACCACCTCTCCAGGATATGCTCAGACATATCCTCCACAATGATCAACGCAATTCACCACAAAATTAAACTGACTTTGAAACTTTTGATCAAATTCCATCTCTTGCAGTGGCGAAAGGATTAAAAATGTCCACTGGGTTTCTCAAAAAACTCAATACCCCAAATTCTACCAGGCCTATCAATATTCTCCATTAATGTGAATGGCTTAAATTCTCCTCTAAAGAGGCACAGGCTGGCTGACTGGATACAAAAACTCAGGCCAGATATCTGCTGCATACAAGAATGTCATCTTACCTTAAAAGATAAATATAGACTCAGGGTGAAGAGATGGTCATCTATTTTCCAGGCAAATGGAACTCAGAAAAAAGCAGGTATTGCAATTTTTTTTGCAGATACAATAGGCTTAAAACCAACAAAAGTAAGGAAAGATAAGGATGGTCACTTCATATTTGTTAAGGGCAATACTCAATATGATGAGATTTCAATTATTAATATTTCTGCACCCAACCAGCGTGCACCTCAATTTATAAGAGAAACTCTAACAGACACAAGCAATTTGATTTCCTCCAGCTCCATAGTATTTGGAGACTTTAACACCCCTTTAACAGTGTTGGATAGATCCTCAAATAAGAAGTGAAGCAAAGAAATCTTAGATTTAAACTTAACCATTCAACATTTGGATTTAACAGACATCTACAGAACATTTCGTCCCAACAAAACTGAATATACATTCTTCTCATCAGCCCACAGAACATACTCCAAAATTGATCACATCTTAGGTCATAAATGTAAGCTCAGCAAATTTAAAAGAATAGAAATTATTCCTTGCATCTACGCAGACCACCACGGAATAAAAGTGGAACTCAGTAACAACAGGAATCTGCATACTCATACAAAAACATGGAAATAACAAAAACAGCTAAATAACCTCATGCTGAATGATAGATGGGTCATAGATAAGATTAAGAAGGAAATTACCAAATTTTTGGAACAAAATGATAATGAAGACACGAATTATCAGAACCTTTGGGATACTGCAAAGGCAGTCCTAAGTGAGGAATGAATACCACTGCAAGCCTTCCTGAAGAGAGTGGAAAGAGAGGAAGTTGACAACTTAATGGGACATCTCAAGCAGTTGGAAAAGGAAGAACATTCCAATTCCAAACCCAGCAGAAGAAAAGAAATAACCAAAATTAGAGCAGAATTAAATGAAATTGAAAACAAAATAATTATACAAGAGATCAATAAATCAAAAGATGGTTTTTTGAATAGGTCAATAAAATAGACAAACCTTTGACTATCCTAATCAGGAAAAAAAGAGTAAAATCTCCAATTTCATCAAGCAGAAATGGTAAAGAAAAAATAACAACAGACTCCTCAGAAATTAAAAAAATCCTTAATGAATATTACAAGAAACTTTATTCTCAGAAATATGAAAATCTGAAGGAAATTGAGCAATAGTTGGAAGCACACCACCTTCCAAAATTTAGCCAGAGTGAAGTGGAAATGAATAGGTCTATATCATGTTCTGAAATAGCATCAACTATACAAAATCTCCCTAAAAAGAAGAGCCCGGGACCAGATGGCTTCACATCAGAATTCTACCAAACCTTTAAAGAGGATCTAGTACCTATATTACTTAACATTTTCCAAAATATTGAAAAAGAACGAATACTACTCAACACATTCTATGAAGCAAACGTTATCTTGATCCCCAAACCAGGAAAAGACCCAACAAGAAAAGAAAATTACAGATCAATATCACTAATGAATATTGATGCAAAAATATTCAACAAGAGCCTAGCAAACAGAATCTAACAACACATCAAACAAATTATATACCATGACCAAATGGGTTTCATCCCAGGGTCTCAAGGCTGGCTGAATATATGTAAATCTATAAATATAATTCATCACATAAATAAATTAAAAAACAAAGACCATATGATTCTCTCAATTGATGCAGAAAAAGCTTTTGATAATAACCAGCATCCCTTTATGATCAGAACACTTAAGAAAATGGGTATAGAAGGAACATTTCTTAAACTGATAGAGGCCATCTACAGTAAACCTACAGCCAATATCATATTGAATTGTGTTAACCTGAAATCTTTTCCACTCAGATCAGGAACCAGTCAAGGTTGCCCATTGTCTCCACTGCTCTTTAACATTGTAATGGAAATTTTAGCCATTGCAATTAGGGAAGAAAAGGCGGTCAAGGGTATACATATAGGGTCAGAAGAGATCAAACTTTCACTCTTTGCATATGATATGATTGTAAATCTGGAAAATACCAGAGATTCTACTAAAAAACTCTTAGAAATGATCAAAGAATACAGCAGTGTATCAGCTTACAAAATCAACACTCACAAATCTGTAGCCTGTACATATACCAACAATAGCCAAGCTAAAAGAACAGTCAAGGACTCTATTCGATTTACAGCAGTGCAAAGAAAATGAAATATTTGGGAGTTTACCTAACAAAGGATATGAAAGATCTCTATAAAGAGAACTATGAAACTCTAAGGAAAGAAATTGCATGAACATGTTAATCAATGGAAAAGCATACCATGCACATGGCTGGGAAGAATCAACATTGTGAAAATGTCTATACTACCCAAAGCAATATACAAGTTTAATGCAATCCCTATTAAAGTTCCATTGTCTTATTTTAAAGATCTCAAAAAAAGATTCTTTGTTTTATATGGAATCAGAAAAAACCTTGAATACCCCAGACATTACTCAGAAATAAAAACAAAGCAGGAGGAGTTACACTACCAGACCTCAGACTATACTATAAACCCATAGTGATCAAAATAGCATGGTACTGACACAAAAACAGAAAGGTAGATGTATGGAACAGAATAGAGAACCAAGAGATGAACCCAGCTACTTACCATTATTTGATCTTTGACTACCCAATTAAAAACATTTAGATTCCCTATTTAACAAATTGTGCTAGGTGAACTGGCTGGCTACCTGTAGAAGAGTGAAACTGGACCCACACCTTTCACCTTTAACTAAGATAGACTCTCACTGGATTAAAGATTTAAACTTAAGATGTGAACCTATAAAAATACTACAGGAAAGTGCAGGGAAAACTCTTGAAGGAATCGGTCTGGGCAAATATTTTATAAGGAGGAACCCCCTGGGCAATTGAAGCAGCATCAAAAATACATTGCTGGGATCTATTCAAACTAAAAAGCTTCTGCCCAGCCGAGAACACAGTAAAACAAGCAGACAGCCCTCAGAATGGGAGAAAATATTTGCAGGTCTATCTATCTATCATCTATTTATCCATTCATCTATAAGTATGGACTCAGAATTTTCGTATTCAATGAGTTATATCCTTCATTATTATCATTTTATCTCTGATGCTTAATTTTTCTGCTTGTGGACCCTCCAGCTCACTCCTCTGTTTTTTAACGTGTTCCTGTCACTATTAAGCACTTCCTTCCTGCTGTTGTGATTAGCTATTTCAGGCTCAGGTTGTACATTCTTCACTTCAGTTGCAAAACAGCCATTTCTCTATAAAGATCTAATTACTTTTAATGAAGAAGAATTTTTATAAACCAATATCTGGATGTTATTGGATTTTTAATAATTCATCTTTTTATCATTATAATCTGCATTTTATCATGAGGAATGGAAAAAAAGGAATCTAATTAGAATCTGTTATTCTGATTTAAAAGTAAGAGCATAGAATTTGAGAAGGTACACAGTGTTACAGGGTATCATGTATTCTTAAGACTACTTGTGAAAACTGAATACAAGTTAACTGACTCCCTAGGTTAGGGAGTCACATCTATTTCATTAAATTAACATTAGCCTTGATGAAAATAGTCTTGATATTATTTATTACATTATTTTTAGTGAAAATACATGTTTGTAATCCTAATACCTTATTAGTCATCAGGTTTTAATTATGTTGTTTTTATTCTAATTTAGAAAATTATACACTCCTGAACATTTTAGATTTAGGGTGGGACCTTGTATGAATAAGGTGGTACCAATCTTATATGAGATTTTCACATCAGATTTTAAAATCTTAGAAAAACATTATGACTGTTTTTTCAGCTTGACTATTTTGGTATATATAAAAGCTACTGATTTGTGAATATTGATTTTGTATCCTGAGATGTTGCTGTAATCTTTGATCACTTCTAAGAGTTTTGTAGTTGAGTCCCTGGGGTTTCCCAGGTATATAACCATATCATCTGCAAAGAATGAAAGTTTGATCTCCTCTGACCCTATTTGGATACCCTTGACAACCTTCTCTTGCCTGATTGAGATGGCTAAGACTTCCATTATAATGTTAAAAAGCAGTGGAGACAATAGGCAACTTTGCATGGTTCCTGATCTGAGTGGAAAAGTTTTCAATTGTACTCATTCAATATGATATTTGCTGTGGGTTTGCTGTAGATGGCCTCTATCTGTTTAAGAAATGTCCTTTCTATACCTATTTTCTTAAGTGTTCTGATCACTGACAAAAGGATGCTTGATATTATCAAAAGCTTTTTCTGCATTGATTGAGAGAATTACACAGTCTTTGTTTTCTATTTTGTTTATGTAATGTATTATATTTATAGATTTATGTGTATTTAACCAGCCTCAAGACCGGTGTATAATTCTTTTTTTTTTTTTTTTTGCAATTTTTTGCCAGGGCTGGGTGTGAACACGCTACCTTCAGCATATGGGGCCAGCTCCCTACTCCTTGGAGCCACAAGTGCCACCTCATGGTGTATAATTCTTTTGATGTGTTGCTGGATTCTATTTGCTAGGTTCTTATTGAATATTTTTGCATCTATATTCATTAAAGATATTGGTCGATAATTTTCTTTTCTTGTTGGATCTTTTCTTGGTTTGGAGATCAGGGTGATATTTGCTTCATAGAATGTGTTGGGAAGTATTACTTCCTTTTCTATGTTATGGAAAAGGGTAAGTAATATAGGTACTAGTTACTCTTCAAAGGAGTGGTAGAATTCTGATGTGAAGCCATCTGTTCCTGGACTTTTCTTTTTTTGGAGATTTTGTATAGTTGATGCTCTTTCAGATCTTGATACAGGTCTGTTCAACAATCCCAATTCTTTCTGACTAAGTGTAGGAAGGTGGCGTGCTTCTAAGTATTGGTCTATTTCCTTCAGATTTTCATATTTCTGAGGATAACTTTTTTGTAGTATTCATCAAGGATTTTTTGAATTTCTGAGGTGTCTGTTATTTCACCTTTGTCATTTCAGATTGATGTTATTAGGGATTTTACTTTTCTATTTCTTGTTAGGTTAGCCAAAGGTTTATCAAGGACTCTATTCCTTTTACAGCAGTGCCAAAGAAGATGAAATACTTAGAAATTTACTTAACAAAGGATGAGAAAGATCTCTACAAAGAGAACTATGAAACTCTGAGAAAAGAAATAACTGAAGATGGTAACAAAGGAAAAAACATAGCATGCTCATGGCTGGGAACAATCAACATTGTTAAAATGTCCATACTACCCAAAGCAATATGCAATCCTTATTAAAGCACCACTGTCATACTTTAAAGATCTGGAAAAAATAGTACTTCATTTTATATGGAATCAAAGAAAACCTGGAATAGTTAAGACATTACTCAAAAATAAAAACAAATCAGGGGGCAGAGCCTGTGGCTCAGCGAGTAGGGTGCTGGCTCCATATACCGAGGGTGGCGGGTTCAAACCCGGCCCCAGCCGAACTGCATCAAAAATTAGCTGGGCGCTGTGGCAGGCACCTGTAGTCCCAGCTACCTGGGAGGCTGAGGCAAGAGAATTGCTTAAGCCTAA
>CAUYRH010122830.1:0-32242 GCA_963574655.1 Perodicticus potto | reverse complement strand
TAGGTCAATATCTAGAAGAGTTTTTCCAACATTTTCTTCTAGATTATAATGGTTTCATGTCTTAGTCTGTTATCTATCTTGAATTAGTTTTAGTAAATGGTGTGAGTCATGGGTCCTGTTTCAGTCTTCTACATGGGGCTATCCAATTTTCCCAGTATCATTTATTGACTAGGCTTTTTTTCCCCAGAGTATGTTGTTGACATCTTTGTCTAAAATCAGATGGCAAAAAGTATGTGGATGGTTTTATATCTGGGTTCTCTGTTTTGTTTCATTGTTCTGTGTCAGTATCTTGCTGTTTTCTCTACTATAGCCTCATAGTATAGCTTAAAGTCCGGTACAGCGAGCCTCTAGATTTGTTCTTTTGCTTTGGCTCTTCAGGCTCTTTTCAGATTCCAAAGAAAGCATATAATTACTTTTTCTAGATTTGAGAAAAATGATGTTGGTATTTTGATGGGTATTGCATTGAATTTACAAATCATTTTGGGTGGGATGAACATTTTAATAATACTGATTCTGCCGATCCATGAGCATGATCTGTTTTTATATTTGTTTGTATCATTTGCAATTTCCTTCCCCAGTGTTTCGTAGTTTCCTTTACAGAGATCTTTCACCCCTTTGGTTAAATATATTCCTAGGTATTTTATTTTCTTTGTAGCTGTTGTTAAAGGAATTGAGTCTTTGATTTGATTCTCAGCTTGACTGGTATTGGCATATAAATACTACTGATCTGTGTACATTAATTTTGTCATGTGAGACTTTGCTGAATTTATCTATTCCAGGAATCTCTCATATGGTTCAGCCTCAAAAAGGAAGGAAATCTTGCCATATGTGACAACACAGATGAACATTGAGGACATTGCGCTAAGTGAAATAAGATAGTCACAGAAGAACAAATAGTGTGTGATTCCATTTATATGAGATCTCAAACAATCAAACTCATAGAAGTAGAGAGTAAAGTGGTGGTTGCCAGAGGTCAGGGGTAGGGGGAAATGAGACTATTCCTTCAGAGAAAGTGGCCCCAAATAGCTATTCTGGGGAGGTGACACTGAATAGAGACATGAATGAAGTGAGGGTGTGAGCCAAGGGGTTCGCTGGTGGAAGAGCATTTCTTGCAGAGGGACCTACCAGTGGAAAGGGCTTGAGGCAGGGACATCCTTGGTAGGTGAGAGGAACAGCAAGGTAGTAGCATGACTGGAGTTCAGGGAGAGAGGGAGACGTGAAGTAGGTGAGGAAACTTCAGAGATAGCCACGTGCTGAATCAATCAGGGTCTTGTGTGATAAGCTAAATACTTGGTATTTTATTTTATATGATATGAAGCCATTAGGGTATTTTGAGAAGGGGATTGTCTGAGTTTGATGTGCAGTTAAAATATTTTTTCTTGACTTCTAGGACTAGGGCTGTAAGAAACAAGATTGAAAACAAAGACACCCTTAGAAAGCTATTCTAGAACTTCAGGTGAGAAAGTTGGTGGTAGTGGGGAGGTGGCGAGGAAGGATTGGATTCGGGTATCTTTTGAAACTAGAAGTGACAGATTCTGCTGATGACCTGTGTGGGGGCAAGAGAAAAAGAGAGGAGTCAAAGTTAATTTCAAATCCCTAAGTAAATGGAGGGGCCATTGGCTGCGATGGAAACACTGTGGAGAACAGGTGTTTGAAGTGAATCAAGGGACCAATTTGATACAAATGGTTTGGGATGTC
The DNA here is from genome assembly GCA_963574655.1 of Perodicticus potto. Taxonomy (NCBI): domain Eukaryota; kingdom Metazoa; phylum Chordata; class Mammalia; order Primates; family Lorisidae; genus Perodicticus; species Perodicticus potto. The sequence continues at coordinate 30,544 of CAUYRH010122830.1, read as the reverse complement.
TATGAAGCATCTTAAAGGAGATGTTGGAGACTTAGTGAGATACACAAGTCTAGAGTTCAGAGGGGAAGGCTGGGTTGGAGGTAAAGATTTGGAACCTGTCAGGGTACATTTGGCCTTTCAGCCATGGTGCCAAGTGAGCCCCTCTAGGGTTGTTATTATTTAAGGCAGCTACTTTTAGTAAAATCGGCTTTGCATGTTATTTTATTTTATTTATTTATTTATTTTTTCAGTTTTTGGCCAAGGCTGGGTTTGAACCCACTACCTCCGGGATATGGGGCCAGGGCCCCACTCCTTTGAGCCACAGGCACCGCCCAATGCATGTTATTTTATAATTCACTTTTGAACTATTTAGAGTTGCTTCTTCTGTGAAATAATAGAACCTACTGAGAAGAATCTATGAAACTTCCCAGTTTCTTTTCTTTCTTTTTGCAGTTTTTGGCCGGGGCTGGGTTTGAACCTGCCATCTCCGGCATATGGGGCCAGCGCCCCACTCCTTTGAGCTACAGGTGCTGCCCACTTCCCACTTTCTTATACAAAGCACATGCAACTAGGAAGAATATAAGTCTCCCTGTTTGCACATAAATGGAGTTTTCATCTAATCTTTCTCTTGCCAACAGCCTAATCCTTTCTTCATTTCCAGGAATGCCTCTTCTACAGTTCACATTTCTGGAAGTTTATATGCTAGCTATTGAATAATTTCTCCTTTAAATATGATCATATCATCTAATTTGTGTTAAAATCCTTAATTCAGTGCACCCCATACCTGATTTCCTACAGGCTCTTTGGCTTGCAAGAGGAAGTAGATTTTTCTCTCCTCAGAGACACTTGCCAAAGCTGTATCGAGAAGAAAAGAATGAAATCTGTTTGATCTCAGAGACATGCTGTTTTGTAGATAATGGAAACAAATGAAGCATAACAGTTAATTTTGTTCTTTCTATCACAGATGGGGCCTCCTGTTAAAGAAATCTCTCAATCAAATAAAATAGTTTTATTTGACACTGAAGACCCAGAGAATTAGACAGCTAATGTGGTCACCCTCTATTTTCATTTAAAGATAGATAAGCCAGGACAACTCGTATTTGCTGCCCAGCCTCCATCATTCTTTGAGTTCTAGACATTTTAAATTTTAAGACCTCTGATCATTATTGGCTATTTTGAAGCAATGGAAGGTTGGCAGATTGTTCTTCTTTATAATCCATAAGATACATACCAGCACTGGCCAGAAAAACACTGGAGACCTTCAGGTTTTAAATGGCTTGTCTTTCCAAAGTTTCAAGGTCACATTTTCTTCGTTTTAAAAAAAGCTCAGTGCAAAAATAAATAAATTACAATAAAGAGCAATACCAAGTAAATACAGCCAAAGCCCTTATTGGAGAAAAGGAAGGGGTAAGGAGTGAGCTAAACATTGGTTATGGGCTCCAAAATAGGAATTTCACACATGAAAGTTCTTCTTAGAATTTATTAGGACTATATTTTTGCAAAAGCTTAAAAAAGATGTCCTCAAAGCCAACGTGAGATTCCCTTTAAAGTATTTTCACAAAATAATTCTCTGTCATATTTTAAATGTCTTCCTAATGAATCTTTGATCATTTAAATGACCTTGTATAGAAATGAGCGCAGCTCACGTGAATCAGAGAAAACATGTGACTTGTTCAGATCAAACACGGGCACTACTCTGGGTCCAAGATTAGAGGCTCAGGATTGTCACTGCTGACCAACGCTTCGTCAGGACTCTCCCTGATTTTTTCCCTAGGGACATGTTAGCATTATTTACAGATAATTATGCAAAATTATTTTTATTTATGCAAATAAGATTATACAAGACATAATATTTAGCAGTCACTTATCTAATTTCATAACACAACATGCTTGCATTTCCATGCCAGTGTGTGTGGTTCTGGCACATTCTTTTAGAAGACTGCATTACATTCACTTAAACCAGCAATTTCTAACTGGAGGAGGGTAATTTTGATTGCTAGGGAACAGCTGGTAATTTCTGGAACCATTTTTGGTTGTCATAACTGACCAGAAAGAGCTAATGAATGAAGTGGGGGCCAGGGAGGTTGTTCAGTATCCTATAAGCACATGACACCCTTCACAAACAAGAATGGTCCACGGCCCAAATGTCACCAGTGCTGAGGTTGAAAAACCTTGGAAATAGATGTATCACAGTTTACTTTAACAAATTCTCTATTAGTGGACATTTGGAATACCCCCAATTTTATTTACTACAGTAGCAATGAATCTATGAGAATCCATATGTTGGTGCATCACTTTAAATAATACTTTAGGATAAATCCAAGAAAGTCAAAGATTATGCCATCGAGAGGTTATATATTTTGTCAATTTCAATTATAAATGAATTCACAATTTCTCCCAAGAATATGTGAACTTGTGTGGTTCCTCAAATACCGTCCACCTTCCATTGGACATTATGCACCCTTTTAAGCTTTGCCAACATTTCTGATATATGGCTTGCTGCTTCTTTATTCTTATTTGAGATTTATTAATTGTTAGTTAGTTTAACCATATTTTCAAATGATTATTGGCCTTCAGTATTTTTTCTTTGTGAATTATCTGTTTACATCCTTGATGATGTTCTACTGAGTTATGGTTATCTTTACCATTGTTACCTGATAGAACTTTGTTTCTTACATGTGTTGTAAATATTAGTCCCCAGGTTGTCATTTGTATTTTAACATTTATAACTTTTGTACTTATGAAAGTATTACATTTTTACAGAAGCAAACTTATCTTTATTTAGATATTTTTTTCCTGAAGTATATATCATGTTTAGAAATACTTGGACCACTCAAAGACTGTACACCTATATTCTCTTTTAATGCTTTCCCAGTTCCATTTCAGTCTATTTTTCCATTAGTTTTGCATCATTGAATCCTTTACAACTAATTCAACTTACTTCACTATAAATAGTGTTAACCCATTGACTTCTAATACAGCTCCCACACCTTCACAGGAACAAGTCAAGTGGAGATTCTCATTGCCAAGAATAAATTCCTAACCTTAGCATCTGTAATCCGTTCTGGAACACTACTAGCCTAGTTCCCGCATAACATCACCCATAGGCAGGAATGATACCTAATACTTGGTGTTAGGCTTGTTAAGCTTCAGAATTCATGATATTTCATAGTATTTTTTTTAAAGACCACCTGTTTATTTTTTATTTATTTATTTTTAATTGCAGTTTGGCCAGGGCTGGGTTCAAACCCACCACCCTCGGTATATGGGGCCAGTGCCCTATTCACTGAGCTACAGGTTCCATCCAACTTCTTTCAATTTAAAGATCAAGAACAAGCTCTCCCTTTCCTGAAGTTCAGCTCATTTAATGAACTATTTTTACAGCAGAAATGTTTTAGATGCTCCATCTAGTCAAATACTAGATAATTTGTATAGATCCTGGCTGATATGTTGGATCTCGACCAGAAGTGTTTTTGCCTCCTGCCTCTGGGGAACTGTTGGTAATGTCTGGAGACATTTTTGTTTGTCACAATGGGGAGAAGGGGGGTTTTGCTATAAGCATTTAGTGAGTAGAGGCCAAGGAATGCTGGTAAGCATTCTACCATGCACAGTACGGTCCCACAACAAAGATGATCTAGCCCAAAGTGTCATTGATGCTGAAGCTGAGAAACTCTGGTAACGTACTATTGAGTATTTATGCAACAAAGGGTAGAAATAAAACTAGAATGCAAAACCCATGTGTAGTTGAAATAGCTTCAGACTAGCAGCTTAAAGGCCAAGATCTTTTCCCTGCCGTGTCAACTGCTGGATGTGCACATCCCTGGACTTGGCTGAGTCTTCCCTTCCCTTCCCTTGACAAGGTGGTTATTATGGTTTCTTCCATTCACCACCATTCTGTTTCCCACAAGATAGATCAATGAAGAGATTGAGAGATAGGCCAATGGGTAGATTGAAAGATAGGCTGATTGGTCTATGGATTGACCTACTTATAAAACAGTAATCTGTGAGCACTTAACAGGTATAGCCAGAAGCAGTTATGTTCTGGAGCTGCCTCAGGGCTTTCTGGTGTCTTTTATTATTATTTCGGTGTTTTTTCCTCTGTGTTTGCAAACATGCTTTGATATCCCCATATACATGGTTGCTGTAATTCTCATATACAGGTAACCTTTATTTGCTTTGTTCTTTATAATCACAGGGTCTTTGCTCCATTTTCGCTTTTTTTATTCAGAAAATACACAATAAGGATTGAACTGCACATCTGATCTGTCATTGCTTAAGCTTACTTTTCTCTTAGTTTCCCTTCTTTCCTTTCCCACCCACTTCTCTTTAAAGGATGAGAGTTAAAAATATCAGTCTGCTTATGCATAAAATCCACACAAGGCTCAAAGGCCCTTTTGGGCCAGGGAAAAACAGGTTGGAAGGAAGAAGAGCAGACTTAATTTCTGATCCTGATACTGTTATTTTTCCTTTGCGTTCTGTGGCAGACATTATTGGTTCACACTACTTAGACTGGAGCATATTTGAATGCATGTTTAGACAATGTAGATTATTGTATGATGTTGGTGAATTCTTGTGTGACACTGCCATCTGGTATTGGATTTGTGTATGATGCTGGTGGTGAATTCTTATGTTGCACTACCATCTGGTGGTGGATTCTTAGCATGACATTGGTTGTGAATTCTTATGTTACACTGACATCTGGTGGTAAATTCTTATATGACACTGGTGATGAATTTTTAAATGATACTGCCGCCTTGTGGTGTATTTTTGTAGGACATTGTTCTAAGGGCACACTGACTTGTATCCTTAGATTAATGGGTCTTGTTGGGTCCTTCCAGAGGGCTAAGTAACCAGATGAAGGCATGGATACAGGGAGCTCCTTGCCTCTCTCAATACTTGTGAGAACTCCTGAGGACAAAGTCATGGTAGCTTCATAAAGTTGAATCTTGGTACTCATCATATTACCCCACCCTGTCATTTATCAGTCATGTTAGAAATGGTACAGGCTAAGGTGAGCCCCCAGCAAACTTTAAGAAGATAAAATTTTAGTAAAATTAAAATCAAAATTGCCCAAACTTTCAACACAAGCTCTGAATGATTTCTTCTATTGGGTTTAAACATCAATCAGAGAGGGAAGAAGGCAGGACAGGGGTGGGTAATGTGCTGTAATCCGGAACATTTTTTACAGTTTTACTAGTTTTGTCTTCCTTGGATTTTAAGTCAGATGTGTCATGATTTTGACAGACTTTCCTATTTTCATCTCCCGTTTAGTATTTGCTAATCAGAATCTATAAAAATGTTCACTTTGCTCATCTGTTTATTGATGTTTTATTATAGTCATACTCTGTTAAAAAACTGTTGGCTTAAATTCCACAGGTTTTTCACTTTATGCTTTTTTCTTTTTCTCTTTATCTCTTCTCATGCTGCTCGACAGAAACATTTACCGTAAGTGGCCTTGGAATCCCCCCGCACTCACCTTTGTTGCTCAGGCTGTGGGCACATCTTTGTGCCATGAATTGATGTGTTTAGGACGGTTAGAGTGTGTCTAAGGAGGGTGTATCTTCTAGCTTTACTTTAATGTAACTTGTCAATTGTCATTATCATTGTTACTACAATAATATTCGTAATGACTACTAAAAACTTTAGTTGTCTATTCCTTCTGTGTATTTGTTTCCAAAATTAAATGGTGTTTTAAATTTTATTTTCTTTTTTTTTTTCTTATGAGACAGAGTCTTACTTTGTCACCCTCCTTAGAGTGCTGGAGTGTCATAACTCACAGCAAACTCAGTCTCTTGGGCTTAAGTGATCCTCTTGCTCAGGCTGATTTCGAACTCTTGGGATCACAGGCATGAGCCACTGTGCTTGGCTTTGTTTATTATTTTAATATGCCAACTTGCAGCTTTGTCTACAAGGTGATTTTCATTGTATATTTTTCCTTTTTATCAAACTGTTCGTGTCCTTGGGACTTAGCGTCTGTCTGTAAAGATGAGCAGCTCAGAGATTTTTTAAATAAATGAGTGAAAGTTTTTTATGTCTTGCTTCATTGGCATTTCTCCCCATGGTCAACCTCATTGGCTTGAAGCCCAAGAGCGGACACTGGGGATGTGTTATGTGGGGTCTTCAATGCATTCTTCTCCCTGAGGGCAGTGTTTCCTCTCAGCAACTTTAGCTTCCTTTTGCTCTGCGAATTTGGTGACTCAACCCAGGTTCAATGAGGATTAGTTCTTTAATTTCCTTTCTTTCTTCATTGATATGTATCATAAAGATGAGAAGGAGGCATGGTCAGAATTATACCACCAGCTCTGGTTAGCTAGAGGCGCTTAGGATTGTTACCTGTTGCTGTTTCTTTGGAGGCATTTCAAGCTACATCTGGGAACTATGCCGAGTGTCAGGATGGGGAATGGAAAGAGTAGTGGTCGATTTTGTTTGCTGGGGATGATTCAGCAGACTGGCAGGTTCCATTTGCAATTCAGGGCCAGGGGTTTGGGATCCCTCCACATGGCAAGAAGGAAGAGGAGGGGTGGCCTTGGGAGTTACATCCTATAATTTGAAAACCAGTCTCCATCCCGGGCTGACAGAGAGAGAAGCAGATAATTCCCCTGGGCTTGGCATTGCAGAATTAGAAGGTTTGCTTGTGTCTCCAGGTGACTACAAGACCAATGGCCACAGGCCGTCTGGTTTATATTCTGTTTAATGTGTCTGTGTTTAATTGTTGTGAATGATAATTTGGTGGAAAAGAGAGATGGTCATCCATGGACTCATCATTTCCCTCAACTTAGGAATGTACAGATGTCAAAGCTTAGAATTCATAGAGCTTAGATAGCCAAAGACAAGCACAGAGACCACAGAGGAATGCCTTGTGATGGATGGCATGGGGATGCCGGATGGCACTGCTGGTCTTACTTGTGTTCTAACCGTGTGTGTCCCTCTGTGAAGCTGTAGGATTTCTGTGCACATGCCCACATTTAGTGTAGAAAGATCATGTGCACATTTTTATTAGTTGCTGAAAGGAGCTTATCGCTGTGAGGTAACAGGTAGAAAGAGTTGGTGAAATGTTAAAAAGAAAACTCTCAGTGGTTATCGTTGGCTGTTGATTAAAATAGATATGCAACAAAAAATAAGCTGCCCAGTAGCAGTGGCATTCTGTTCCAGGAAATCAGTTCTGGAAGCAAATTTGGCCCCTGGGGAACTGAGAAGGATACTGCAATTACCAAGACAGCCAGTCTGAGTCCCGTGTCTTCCCCCGAGGGCCACAGATCTCTGAGATGTTTTCAAAGGATGAATCTGGGTCCAACTGTGTCCTCTGCTATGAATGTCATTAAGTTTTGTTAGGGTATATTTGGTAAATTAAACTTTTTTTTCTGATTATAAAAGCAGTATTTTATTGTATAAATATGGCAAATACCAAACAACATAAAGGAAGGAATAAGAAATACTACCACATGGAAAGCACAGCTGCTGTCCCCACCTGGGCTGGCATTTCCTTCACGGTATGCTGCGGATGAGAGCCCTTTCCATGGTGTATTCAGAGGGACTTCTTGCCACCATCTATGTTCTCTGTGCTCATTAAGCGGATGGAAAGAGATTTATAAATCCAGGTGTCTTTCCAGACAGCTTAAAAGCTCTTGAAGAAGTAGCCAGAAATTGATTTCTTCAATGTTTTGATATTAAAATAAGTTCAGGGTGTTTATGTGTATGTGCGCATCCTGGCGTGTGTCTGAAACACTTAGTGACTTAGTATGTGCTCTAACTTAGAGGTCCCTAGCCTCCCACGGTGTCATCTCCTGACCCTGGGTATGTTGCTTATTTGCAGCAGTGACTCTTCGAGAAGATGGTGCCAAGAGGCTGGAGAGAAGAGCGCGCCGCATCTCTGCATGCCTGTCGGATTATTCACTGGCAAGCGACAGCGGGGTATTTGAACCCCAAAGCAAAAGGTTAGAAACTGATCTTACTGTGTCTTACCACAACGTTATTGTCAAGTGCAGAAAGCTCCCTACTGAAACTTTTATATATTGAAACTTTGTTTCTTTAGCCAGAGGAGGAATTTTTTTTTACTTTCTTTCAACTTTGGGAGATTGGGCCTTACAGACCTGCAAAGAAAACTCCTCTGGCTTTTATGTGGCATTTGGAGGCTGGCTCTCACTCTGTAGTTCTAGGATCACTTCACTTATTGCAAACTTTTTTAAAGTTTATTTTTGAGCATTTCCCTGATTATCACATGTGGCTTTGAAAGGTATACAAAGTGCCTGCCTGCCTTCCTCCCTTCCTGCCTTCTTCCTTCCTCCTTCCCTCCTCTCCCTTCCTTCCCTCCCTTCCCTTCCTTCTTTTTTAAGAGACGGACTCTTGCTCTGTCACCCAGGCTGGAGTGCAGTAGTGTGATCATAGTTCACTGTAGACTTCAACTACTAGGTTCATGTGATCCTCCCCTCTCGGTCTTCCAAAGTGCTGGGATGATAGGCATGAACCACCACACTTGGCCCAAAGTTACTTTCTTTTTTTAAAGGCAGAGTCTTACTTTGTCACCCTCGGTAGAGTGCCCTGGTGTCACAGCTCACAGCAACCTCAAACTTTTGGGCTCAAATGATTATCTTACCTCAGCCTTCCAAGTAGGTGAGACTACAGGCACCCGCCACAACACCTGGCTATTTTTTGTTGCATTTGTCATTGTTGTTTAGCTGGCCTGGGCTGGGTTTGAACCAGCCGGCTTTGGTGTATGTGGCTGTTGCAGTAACCACTGTGCTACGGGTGCCGAGCTGTGTTATTTTCGTAAAATAACAAAAAACAAAAATAACAACATAAGAAACAGCAGGACGTAGGCAGGTACCCAGTGAGATACCCCGATGGATGGGGACCTGCCATGTCCTTTCAGCTGCTTAATGTCTTTATTTATGTTGCAATTTAATGGAGCTCTCTCTTAACACGAGCAAGCTCCTGCATGGTCTGTGGGTAATCAGTTCCCTTTGGAATGTCAGCGAGTGGATTTCCTATTGTGTTCAGGAGTGAAGATGCTGAGGAATGTGCCTACAGTGACACGTGCAGTAACGAAGACCCCCAGATCCATGTGGGCATTTTGTGAGTACAGAAAACTCTTTCTCTGTTGCTCTTAAAGATGGTCAGTACCTTGGGGCCCACCCAGTGGTTCACTTGTCTACATATAGGCCAGGCAAGATGGTGGGACCCACGTCACCTAGCCTCGATGCCCCAACCTGGGTCTCAGGTGAGGCCACAGAGGTGGTAGAAAGGAGCAACAGGGAACAGTGGCTCCTTTGCTGTCTTTCAATACTGAGATTCATGGCTGGGAGCTGTCACCTCAGGGAGCTGGGGCTTCCGAGCTGTAACACAGGTTGTTCAAAAAGGCCTGGGCAGGGTGCAGCTCTTGGGGAGAGTTGCACACATTCCTGCCAGCATTTGATTCTGTTCTCTGCAGCAAAGGTAGTGGTGGTCCTTCTCATCCCAGAGCAGGTAACCAGGAGGTTTGGTTTCTTGCTTTCTCGTTACGGTTTCATTAAAGGCAGTGGCTGTGGTGTTCATGCCAGCAGGCAGTTGCCAGGCACTAGTGTTTGCTCTGCTCATTCTCATTATTCCCTCAGGGTTTCTCCTCCTGGCGTTACTGATGCCCAGGTCAGATCTCTAAATTTGTGCTGAGTGCTGTCCCCAAGCCCCACCCACTAGATGCCACCTGCATCCACCCCACCCCCCCAGTTGCAATGATAAACGATAAAAAAATGTATCCAGGTAAAACATGGCTCCGTATGTGGCAGCTGTCCCCTGGGAGTAGGGTGGGGTGAATCCCCCTCAGCTGGCGGCCACCATGGTAGTTCAGCCAGAAGGATGCCTCCATCACGGGAAACTTGCCGCTCACAGGCTCATGGTTGGTTTCCTAGGCATGACAGTGTCAGCGAGTGTCTCCTGGTGCACGTGCTGCAGCTGAAGAACCCTGCAGGGCTGGCAGTGAAGGAGGACTGCAAAGTGTAAGCAGGAGCCTTGGCCTCCTGAGGGCCTCCAGCACAGGGCCCGGCTCGGGGAGGGAAGGGGCGGTCTGGGAACCCGAGTCTGTAGTAACGCAACAGGGATGAATGTCCATCTGAGCATGAAGGATTATATGTTTTTTTTGATTTGTTTTGTTTGGAGTTTTTTTTTTGCCACAAAAGGACTTTATTTTTATATTTTGCGGGGGACAGGGTCTCACTATTGCCCTGGGTAGAGTGCCGTGGCATCATAGCTCACAGCAACTTCAAACTCTTGGGTTCAAATGATCCTCTTGCCTCAGTCTTTTAGGATTATATGTTTTGTTTTGTTTTGTTTTGTTTTTGGCCAGGGCTGGGTTTGAACCCACCACCTCCAGCATATGAGGCTGGTGCCCTACTCCATTGAGCTACAGGCGCCGCCCAGGATTATATGATTTTAAGAGTCTAGTTAATATTGGAGGCAGATGAAGGCAACAGAATCAGGCTAGTTGTATGGCGTTGATGCTAAGGAAGTCCCTACCTGTCATTGACAGTACTTAGGCTGAAAATATCTCTCTTGGTCCCAGCAATGAGCAGTGATGATGCAGCTGCACTTGGTGCACTAAGAGGCCTCTGGCTGGCATCTGAGAATGTTTGGCCGAGAGGAGGAGAAGGCAATACATGTGGGACCAGTTGGGGCCACCTGGTAACTTTGGCCTCAATAGTGGTCCCAGATGGGTGCCTGATAGAGGGCCCCACTTAGGCAGGTGACCACACCTGTAGTGGCCTATTCAGATCCCAGAGGGGGCCCTCTTTTGAGTGTCTTCTCTGCAAACTATAGTCTCCTAAAGGCCTCGGAAGCCCCTGGTTTAGGCTGTTGAGGATGCGCCAGGATTCAGCTTGGCCAGCTGAGCCCAGGCTGGTGCCCTGGCAGGGGAACTGTGAGCAGAGGGACTCTTGCTGAGACATCAGCGGCCCTCTGCCAACTTTAGTCCTGACTAGGAAGTCTTTCTCTTCTGTTCCAGTCTCCAGGGACTTATCAGTGCTTTGGGCTTACTCTCAGTTGGGAAAGGACCTTTTTCCAAAGGATTTTGGGCACCCGAAAGGGCAACTGCGTGGGTCTGTGTGCCACCAGCAAGCACTGTGTGTCTTCCTTTCTGGTTCTAGCCACGTCCGTGTTTATCTGTCCCCACTGGACTCTGGCACGCCCAACACCTACTGCTCCAAAGCTCTGGAATTCCAAGCACCACTGGTGTGTAATGAGGTTTTCAGAATCCCTGTGCAGCCCAGCATGCTGGTGTTGAAGTCACTCCAGTTGTACGTGTGTTCAGTGAGCCTGCAGCTGCAGGAGGAGCTGCTGGTATGGCCATGCCTCGCCCTCCCCTCCCTTCTCCCTGGTCAATGATTTTTACCTTTCTTTCTCTCTTTCTGTGTCTTTATACTTTCATCATCCTCTGTTTCCCAGTTTTTCTCTTTCTTTGTCTTTCTTTCTCTCTCTTCTCTTCTGTCGCTGTCTCTGCCCTCTTTTTTCCATGATGCTAAGTGATCCCCATCGCTGGGAGCACAAAAGGGGCTGAACAAGCCCGTGACCTCATCAAGTGTTTTGTACTGTTAAATGTCTTCTCTCAACTAATACTTGCAGAAGCCCCATGAGATAGCTTTCATAGTATCCCCATTTTCAGTCTAGGGAACAAGCAGGGTTAACAGATTTAATAAATAAAAATGTAGTGCGGTCAGTTAAATTTACATTTCAGATAAATGTTGGATACTTTTAAAGTACATTATTTGAAACTTAATAATACTTCAAAAAAATGATCATTTATTTGAAATTCGAGTTCCCCTAAATGCTCTGTATTTTATCTAGCAGCCCTAGGACTAGGTTCCAGAGAGTCAGCAGTTTGTTGTGGGCACCCAGCCACCCAGTGCCCAGGCCAGCATTTGGGAACCAGGTGGTTTCTTTCCATGGTTAGAGTTCTCCCTTTCACCCTGTCCCTCAGCAGCAGCATTGCCAGCTGGGGTGCAGTAGCGCTTGCTTGTTTCACAAGTCCCTGGGAGAATCAGTGGTTCATCAAGTGGCAGAGCCCTGACCTTGAGCCAGTTCCAGGCTCCCTCTTCCCTGCTCCTGTTCCCTTTCCAGTACTTTCTCATTGGGCCAAACAAGTGAGCACGGTGCTACCCTGTTAGGATCCTCCGAGACCTCATTAGTTGCAGTTCTTTTAATAGGAATGAAATATTTTATGTCTTCTTAGATTTAAGGGTGGAAATTAGTATTTTCAAGGACTCTAGTGGTTATGGTGAAATCATATGGTGCCATCCCTGGCTTTTTTGACACCCCTGCAGGGCATTGCTCAGATTAACTTGGCCGACTACGACAGTTCCGGCGACATGCAGCTGCGCTGGCACCCCGTCCAGGTCTTCACCAGCCCGGAGCCCCCACGGACCAGGGAGGAGAGCTCGGCCGAGGACCCTGCCTCTGGCAAGACGGTACTTGGCCCTGCCTTAAGGAGCTACTGCCCTCGTGGCTCTGAGACTGGCTTTTACTTGGGGAAGTCATTCCTGAGAAGTATCTGTGTAGAGTTAAAGTCAGAATGCAGTGGCAATGAAAAAGTTGAGTGTCAGGGGAAGTGATAAGCATGGGACATGTCCTTGCACACACCCCACACATGAGAATGCCTTTTTCATACAAATGGCTACGTGGTCATGGGCCACACATTGGTTACTTTAAATTTGAGCCCGAGAGCTGTAGGAAAAGGCTGCATGAATGTCCTACTGTGAACGGTGAGGTGCGGTGGCCCCCTGCCCGTGGCAGTGCTATGGGGCTGGACGCCTTTCTCCTGCAGGACGCAGTGACAGCACTGCTGGCCAGGACCACAGCCCAGCTGCAGGCGGTAGAGAGGGAGCTGGCCAAGGAGCGGGTGAGGCTGGAGTGCACTGAGGAGGAAAGCCTGGAGATGGAGCAGAAGGAAGAGCGGGCTGAGGCCGTGTCAGAGCGGTAAGAGGCGGCCAGGCCACTGTCCTCCCCTGGGCAAAGGTGCATCAGCACCCCTGGGCAACAGACTCTTGACCACAGGCAGGGCGACGAGGCGGGGAGTGCCAGGGAATTCTTCAGTCCCGCTGCCCAGAAGCCAGGATTCTGGTGGGGCATTTAATGCTGATCTGGACGAGGGCAGCACCCGAGCTCTCTCCCAACTTCCACCTAGGCTTTTCTCCTCTTCCTTGTGTTCTGGAGTTTCTCTTCAACGGTGGGGCTACTGGGTGTCCTCTCTGCCGAGAAAAGATACAGTAAGATCCCTTGAAGATACATAGAATTCACCCATTTCAACTGCGTAACTCAGTGGTTTTTAGGACAGTCACCACGGGAAATCTTAGAGCATTTTCATCCCCCCTGAAGGAAAGCCCATTCCCGTCAGCAGTCACTCCCACCCCTCTGCCCAGCCGCTGGCAACCACTAATCTGCTTTCTGTCTCTGTGGATTCGCCTTTTCTGGATGTTTCCTTGAGATGGGCTCATGCTTCCCCTGAAGCAGCCCATGGGTAAATCCCTGTTGTCTGGAGACCTGCGGGAAGCGGATGGATAGCTCAGGGGAGCAGGCTCCTCTTGTAACTGGCTTCCTCTCCGGAGCACTTTCATGTTACTTTACTTCCATGTTTCCTGTAAAGAGCAGCCTCTTTCCAAAGCTTCCTGCTTCTTCCCAGTGACTTTCCTTGAACTTATGTTAGAGAGGAATTTTATTTTTAGAGGGAGGGCATTGTGCTCAGGGGAGGACAGGAAGTGGTTTTCTGGTGTCTTCAGTAGCTGCGATTGGTGATAAAGGGAGAGCCTTTTAATGAAAGTCCTTGAAGTGTTGACTTCCCTAGAGCAGAGAAATGGCCTTTTAGTTCATAAGAAAAGTAATTGTCATCAGTCATTGGAAAGAAATAGGTTTTATCAGGTGCTTCTACTACTGTGCAATGTCCTCCTTCAGGAGTTGGCAGGCGGACTCAGTGGATAGTGGCTGTAGCAACTGCACCCAGACCAGCCCCCTGTACCCAGAGCCCTGTTGTGTTGGTGTTGATGCTATCCTGGGACATGCCTTTGCTGGCCAGGCAGATCCTTACAGCCCTGAGAAACGTCAGCCCCTGCCCCTTAAGGTAAGTAGAAAGCATCAAGGGGTTTCACAGAGTCCTCTGACATTTTGCCATAGGATACCAGGTACCTCCTTGGAAGGAGGGGATGGGCAGAAAAGATGCTCTAGAGGACACCTGAGCTAATGGCACACAGGCAGGAGGAGAGCTGTGTCTCTGGCCTTCAAACATGCCCAGTGACTTGGCGTTGTGACATGTGGGGAAGTCACTGCTGGATTTGGGGACAACAGCTAAAGACATATTATACTGAGAATTGAGGAAGGAATGGCCTAAGATCTATAAAGGGCTTAAAATGAGCACAGCAGGTACTATAAAAATGTCTGTGCACTTAGATGACAAGGACAGGGCAACACACTGAAAAAGCAGACTTTGACTCCTTCACACGCCTGCATGTGACGATATGTTCCCATCCTAGAAGTTTCCTGAGTCCTGAAGATTTTGGACACTGCTAGTTACTCTTTCCCCTTTGTGACGTTAAGATTAGCAAAGCGTGCTTGCCTGCTTCTTGTCATCTGATCTTAGTTGTGCTCATCACCACATCTTCGGGGAGGAAGTCTTTGTCTTATTCGCAGTGACAAACGTCGGAACCCAGTGAGGCTGGGAAACACTGTACATTGCTCTTTTGACACTTGGTCTCTCAAACTGTTCGGCTCATAAGAACATTTTGTCACCCTGACGCCTGCCCTCACCATGAAATACAAAGTAAAATCTGCCTCCTAGGCAGTTTCCCAAGCTGCAGCCCCTATGGCAGACCTGGAATCATTGTTCAGGACTAGGCTGCCGGTGACTACCCTTGTCCTACCCTTCAAGACCTTGACAAACAGCAGCCCACATCAGGAAGAGTAGCTGTTGGGAGCCCCCCCACCATTTTAATTTCAAAAAACTTTAAATTGTGGCTCAGTGCCCATAGCATAGTTGTTACAGCGCCAGCCACATACACTGAGGCTGGCGGGTTCGAACCCAGCCCAGGCCAGCTAAACAACAATGACAATTGCAACAAAAAATAGCTGGGCATGGCTCAGTGCCCATAGCACAGTGGTTACTGCACCAGCCACATACACTGAGGGTAGCGGGTTTGAACCCGGCCCAGGCCAACTAAACAACTGCAACCAAAAAATAGCCGGGCGTTGTGGCAGGCACCTGTAGTCCCAACTACTTGGAAGGCTGAGGCAAGAGAATCGCTGAAGCCTAGGAGTTGGAGGTTGCTGTGAGCTGTGGCATCACAGCACTCTAGTGAGACTCTGTCTCAAAAAAAACTTTAAATTGATGGAAAAGTTACTAGGATAACAAGGAATGCCTGTGTACCCATCACCCAGATGCCCCAGGTTTTTTTTTTCTTTGCCACATTTGCATTCTTTCTTTCTGTGGGCATCACAGGGATCTCTTCACTTTTGAGAGGGGGGCCCAGGTAGCAAGGGTGAGTCCTTAGCTTACAGTAGTGGTTTACAGAGGGGCTATGGGGAAATAAGGGGTGAGGTTCTCATTTTTAGAGGGGCTTGCAATTTTAGAAAGGGATTACACTTACAAATGTAAATTTATATTTAATTTTAGAAAGGTCAGGATTATAAAATTGTGCAACTGCTATGGAAACAGTATAGCAGGTCCTCAGAACATTACAAATCAAACTACCACATGATCCAGTGATCCCACTTCTGGATATATATCCGAAAGAATTGGAAGCAGAATCTCAAGGAGATATTTACATACATATTATTCATACTAGCATTCTTCACAATAATCAAGAGGTGGAAGCAACTGAAGTGTCCATTGGGGGATGAATGGATAAGCACAATGGGATGTGTCCATACAGTGGAGTATGATCCAGCCTTTAAAAGGAAAGAAATTCTGCCAGTGTGGTGACTCCCGCCAGTAATCCTAGCACTCTGGGAGGCTGAATCGGGTAGATTGCTTGAGCTCATAAGTTCAAGAGCAGCCTGAGCAAGAGCGAGACCTGGTCTCTACTAAAAATAGAAAAATTGAGGCAAGAGGATTGTTTGAGCCTGAGTTGGAGTTGGCTGTGAGCTATGACGCTGTGGCACTCTACCTAGGGTAACAGCTTGAGACTCTGTCTCAAAAAATAGAAAAATAAAAGGAAAGAAATTCTGTCCCATACTATGCTATGGATGAAACTTGAGGACCTTATGCTGAGTGAAATAAGCCAGTGTGATATAGTAAAATATGTATTTGATCTTTGATCCATTTCCTGGCATTAACGACCTGAGATCCTAAGAATCTCTAAAATGACCTTTGTGTACACTGAGTTGACTGCTGGCTGGCAGCCCTGGGTAGCTTCAGGCTAGGGTTAGTCACCTGGAAAGACTAAAGCAGGATTAGAAGGTTGAGGCTTTCAGCCCTACCCCCAACTCCCAGGGAGGGGAGAGGGGCTGAAGGTGGAGTTGACCATCAATGGCCAATGGCTTAATCAATCATGACGCCTCCATAAAAACTCAAAAGGACAGAGTTTAGGGAGCTTCCAGATAGCTGAACACATGGGTAGTGCCCAGAAATTCCACATCCTTTCAAACACCTTGCCCCTGTGCATCTCTTCCTCTGTATACTTTATATTAAACCAATAAACCTAAGTGTTTCCCTAAGTGCTGTGAGCTGCTCTAGCAAATTAATCCAAACCTAGGAAGGGGAGTTGTGGGAACCCTATTTTTGGCCACTTGGTCAGAAGCCCAGACAAAATAACCTGGAGCTTGTGTGATAGGACCATAGTGTCAGAATTGAACTGAATGGAAGGATCCTCAGCTGATGTCTGGTTTGCTTATCGATGAGGGAAAAACCCCACATGTTGGTCACAAAAGTCTTCTGTGTTGCTGGTTGTTGAGTGAGAGCCTAGAAAATACCCTTGGGTTTGTTTTTTACATTCTCAGAGCCAGGCACAAAAAGGCAAGTACTGTGCGATTCTGCTCAGATGTGGAGTGGTTAAATTCACAGATACGAAGGGTAGAATGCTGGTTGCCAGGGGTGCGGGAGGGAGGAACGAGGAGTTGTCTAGCAGGGCCTGATTGAGTAAGGCCCACTCAGGAGTCTGGCTTTTTTCTGAGAGGTATAGAAAACATTTCGAGGCCAGTAGTGACATAATCTGACTTAAGGATTTTTTGTCAGTTTTGTTTTTAAATAATTTATCAAGGTAAAATTCATATAACATAAACCAAGCCATTTGAAAGCGTACGATTTAGTGGCATTTAGTACACTCACAAGTGTGCGTCTACCACCTGTCTAGTTCCACAACACTCCCATCACCCCAAAGTCAAACCTGTCCCCATTAAGTAATTACTCCCCATTCCCCCACCCCCATCCCCTGGCAACCACTAAAAATCTGCTTGATTTCTATCTGTGGATTTGCCTATTCTGGATGTTTCCTATCGGTGGAATCATATGACATGTGGCCTTTTGTGTCTGACTTCTTTTACTCAGCATAATGTTTCCCAGGTTCATCCACACTGAATCATAGCGTGTGTAAGAAGTTCATTCTTCTCATGGCTGAATATTCTCTTGTATGGATAGACCACATTTTGTTAATCTATTTAGCCATAAATGGATGTTTGTGCTCTTTCCACCTTTTGACTATTTGAATAATGCTGTTACAGACATTTGTGTGCAAGCATCTCTTTGGTTGCTCTGTTGAGAACAAGGGCAGGGAAGTACGGAATAGGGGAGACCATAGAGATACCCCTGCATTAATCTGGGCATGACATGATGGTGACTGGTTGCTGACAAGTGGTCAAAACCCACTTAATCTTGCACAGAGAGCCAGCAAGGTTTGCTCTTGGACCAGAGATAAGGTGTGTGAGAGAGATCAGGAGTTGGGATGACGCTAGACGTTTTTCACATGAACAGATGGAAAAGTAGAGATCCCTGTGGAGGGAATATCAGTGGTTCCATTCTGCATGTGTGCTGAGGGACACGCCAGTTTTATCTCCAATAGAGAAGTCAAAGAGACTGTTGTTCCCTCTGAGGTCAGTGCTTGTGTGGTAGAAGAAGTAATGGTCACAAATGAACTATTCTCTAGGTTGATAAGGAAACCAACACAGAAGATCTCTTTCCAGAAGCAGCCACGGGTGCTTTGCAGGAGCGGCCCAGCCGCCGGGCCCGAGGGTCCCCTTTTGTTCGCAGTAGCACTATTGTCCGATCGCAGACCTTCTCACCTGGAGCACGAAGCCAGTACGTTTGCAGAGTAAGTTGGATTCCTTTGCCACCTGTCTGGAACATTTTCTATTTTATTCCCTTTGTTGTGTTTTTTCTTTCACTATTTATGCTAAAAGATGCATGTATTCTGACAAATGATAGCATTCAGCAAGCACTATGGGTGTGGGGATGAAACTGGTGCTTGGAGGCATCTCTCTGCTGTCTCACATGCTTGTCCAATTCTGGATTTCTTCAGGATTCCAGTTCCCTCCCCTGGACCTTCAGTATTACAGATGCTCTGGTCTTGTGCTTAGGAAGCAGGGTGGACTCTTTGTACAGCAAGTCAAGTCGAAATAGGAACTATCTTGAATAGGGGGAATTCTAAGAAGGGGGTGTTCTGAGTGGTCAGGAGTCCTCATGTGCAGCCAGGGCACTGGCAGGAGGGTGGGCGGTAGCCTGGGAGGCTGTGGGCCCGAGGCAGTGAGTTCTTACCTGCATGTAAATTCGTAGCCTGTGGGTAAAGGTGGGAGACACTCAGGGGTTCTCAGCATTGGCTGCACCTTGCGATCAGATCATGCTGGGGCTTTACCAAATACTGGTTCCTGGGTGCCACCTCAGAGATTCACCAATGGGCATGGGGGTGGGAGGCCTGAGCATAAGAGGTTTTGGAAACTCACAGATGATTCTAACATGGGAGAACCACCCAACCATCGAATGCAAGGTGGAGAACCCCAAGCAGGTAGAGGGGAGACCCAAGCCATGTGGTCATTGAAGGCAGGACAGCATGTAAGAGGCCTGCTGACAGCAGCAATGTGACAGTGATGGCACAGACTTGGACAAGGAGGGCTTTTAAGAGTGACTAGTCATGATACAGAGGCCTGGATGGGCTATGCAGGTTGAGGGCAGTCTTGACCCCTCCTGCACCTTTGAATCAGGGCTGTCGATAAAAGCACCTGCCCTTGAATGGGGCTGCCAGGCAGCTGGCTCCATGAGAGCAGAGCCAATGTCAGGTTATCAGAGTGAAAGACCCTCAGGCCCTGAGAGATGTTACAGATAGCACCGGCTGGGGGACTAGCTGGCTAAAAGTACTCCCTCCGTACCATGTTCGAGATGCACGCTGCTGTTCTCCCCACGTATCTGAAGGGTCCCTGCTGGCAGCTGCTAGCACAGGTCCAGGCCCTCCTGGCCCATCACACCTCAGTCCTGTGGAGGCAGAAGTAAGTGACTGGATGCAGCTGGAAGGCCATCCTCGCGGCCCTCCTTAATTCTGGGCTCTTGCCAAGTCAGTGGGGAGGGGCCCACGGCTGCTCACTGAGGAAGTGAGGGTGGGAACGAAGGCCAGTGCTTTGCTTACCTGGAGAGTGAAAGCAGCAGCCTGTGCTCTCAGAGGTTCCATACGTGTGCTTCTGAGTGTGGGGCAGATAAACTGCCTGGCCGGTGCATTGCCTGAGTACGTTGGGTTAACTGGCCTGAGAAATGAGGCCAGGAAGCGAGGGCGTTGGCTTGCCTACGAGTACACACTGATCCTGAGGTGAGAGCCCGCCACCAAACGATGTCTGTAATGACCAGGCTCCCATAAAAAAGGCATACTTTATTTTACTTTTTAAAAGTGGACCTTGTACCTTGACTGACACAGTGGCACTTGGTGATGTCAGCTTGTCCTACTGATTAGGAGTAAGTCTCTCTTTTTTGGAAAGCCATTTTCTCTACTTCCAGCCAAAATCAGAAATACAGCAAATGAGAACAATGATCGCAAGTGAAACGTGTCCAGGCACAGTGGCCTGTGCCTGTAATCCCAACACTTTGGGAGGTGAGGTGAGGTGAGGAGTGGAGTGGGGGTTGCCTGCAGTCAGGAGTTTGAGGCCTGGGCAACATCATGAGACCCTGTCTCTTTTAAAAATGTTTTAAAAATGAGCTGAATATGGTGGTGCACACCTGCAGTTCCAGCTACTCAGGAGGCTGAGCCAGGAGGGCCGATTGAACCTAGGAGTTTGAGTTTTTAGTGAGATATGTATGATCCCACCACTGCATGCCAGCCTGGGCAACAGAATGAGACCCTGTCTCAGAAAAAAATAAAATAAGTAAAAACAAACAAATAAAAACACAAAAGTGGAATGCACTGAGGGCAGTGCTAGCCTTCCTGAGAGCTGTACATACCAAATCATAGTGGTATGGATAAGATGAAGATTTTGTTGACTCCATAAGCCTGGAAACGGGGTGGAGGTTTTGCTTTTTGTTTTTCATTTTACCTGAAACTCAAAGACCTCGTAGAAACACCGAAAGTTATGAGTATGTTTGAGCGCCTGTGAAGGAGAAAGGAAATAATCCCATTCCAAGTACACACAGAGAATGAATGCTGAATTTCTGAGAAATTGTTTCTAAACATCATTCTTTTTGGTGCAGCTTTATCGTAGTGACAGTGACAGTTCAACACTGCCCCGGAAGTCCCCCTTTGTCCGAAATACTTTGGAAAGACGAACCCTTCGCTACAAGCAGGTGTGTGCCATGTAAACAGATATGGAATCTGTGTTTACCCTGGGAGTTATTTTTACAGACATTAAAAGGTAACATTTTAGGTAATGTTTCAGGTCATATAAATAAAAGGTAATGTTTTTATTTACTTGTTTACTCAGCACATAAAATGTCATAATGTCACTAGTATTTCTTAAGATCATATCATAATCTCAAATAATTCATGATCTGTACATTCTTAAATGTAATGAAGTAAGCAATCAACCATGTCTATGTAACAAGATTTTTTTCCTTTTTTACAGAGGAGTATATATAGTTTTGAAAGTTTGGTTTTCTTTAAACACATGGCATTCTTTTACCCGGGGCTGCACTATGGTTTTCATTTCCTTTACTCACCACATTTTTTTCTTCATAACATGCCCGTTTATAAAATTTGGGTGCTTTTCATTTGTGAGCTACTAGGCCCCTGTTTTTTACAGGCAAGGATCCTTTGGAACATATATAGAAAAAAAAAAAATCCCAGATTTGGCGGGGCGAGGTGGCTTACGCCTGTAATCCTAGCACTCTGGGATGCTGAGGTGAATTGATTGCCCTGAGCTCACAGGTTCAACACCAGCCTGAGCAAGAGCAAGACCCCATCTCTTAAAAAACAAAAAATAGCTGGGTGTTGTGGCTGGTAGTCCCAGCTACTTGGGAGGCTGAGGCAAGAAAATCGCTTAAGCCCAAGAGTTGGAGATTGCTGTGAGTTATGATGCCAGGGCACTCTACTGAGGGTGACAAAGTAAGACTCTGTCTCAAAAAAAAAAAGAAAAGAAAGGAAAAAATCCCAGATTTCCATGTGGTGGTTATACCCAGAGTTGCTGATGGCTGAGAATTAGAAGAAAGTAAACAATTCAGCTACAAAAGTGTTTCTCAATAGCCACACTGTTGACGTTTTAGTCTGGATCGATCTTTGCTGTGGGGCCTGCCCTGTGCACTGTAGGACACTAAGCACTATCCCTGGGGCTTCTGCCCAGTAGATGCCAGGAGCATCCTCTCCCCCAGCTGTGACAAAAAGAATGTCTCTAGACATTGCCAGATATCCGGTGGGGGAGCCAGATTTCCTCTGGTTGAGAACCACTGGGCTCTGCTATGAATTAAGCAGTGCTTTAAAATGAATTTGTATTTGTTAATTACAACCCATATTTGCATTTAAATTCTGTATCCGTGCAAAATAGTGTTGTGTGTGTAAAAAGTATACAGTCCACTGACCAACGGTCATCTGCTAATTAATGGGTTTGTGGTTGTGGTGTAGTAACTGCCCTCCTAGGGCCTTGTTCCCTGTTGGATGGAAAGCACTGCTCTCAACTCCATGAATAAAAGTCTTTTCACCTCCTGGGGCTTTTTGGAACACGGCTTATTTGCTTACTTGAGGCTTATGTGGGAGGAAAGTTTTTGACAGCTTATGTGGATATGTGTGTATAACTTTTTTTTTTTTTATTGTTGGGGATTCATTGAGCGTACAAGAAACCAGGTTACACTGATTGCATTTGTTAGGTAAAGTCCCTCTTACAATCATGTTTTGCCCCTAAAAGGTGTGGCACACACCAAGACCCCACCCCCCGTGTGTATACTTTTTTAAACCAAAAGCACTAGTGATTTGGAACATGCAAACATGTTATACAGCAGATTATTAAGATTTTTCCATGTCAATGTATTTTTTTCAACATTTTACAGTGGCTGCACTTTGTGCTGGCCTTGTAATTTATATAGTCTGTTTCCTGTTATTCTAGAGTTAGGCCTTTTGTTTTCTGCCATAAACCTTAATTGGACCACTTTTGCATGTTGACAGTTCCTTTCAGATCAAAGTTTGCTTTAGATATATATTATCAAATGATATGTCAGCAAGATTGTGCCCATTTTTAATCTTGCCAGCCCCGTATAAGACCATCTAATCCACACTTTTGCAAATATGTAGGTCATCATTAAAGAAAAACAATTTGACTTGGTGCCTGTAGCACAGTGGTTATGGCGCCAGCCACATACACTGAGGCTGGCGGGTTCAAGCGCAGGCCGGGCTATCTAAACAACGACAACTGTAACAAGAAAATAGCCAGGCATTATGGCGGACGCCTGTAGTCCCAGCTACTTGGGAGGCTGAGGCAAGAGAATCACTTAAGCCCAAGAGTTGGAGGTTGCTGTGAACTGTAACGCCATGGCACTCTATGGAGGGTGGCATAGTGAGACTCTGTCTCAAAAAAAAAAAAAATTACGTTATTAACCTTGATATTGACCTAGAGATTTGCATTTATCTTGCCCAATTTCATGTTTTTTAACCTTGGATCATTCTTAGGGAAATACCTGTTCCTTGCCTATCTCCTATTTATTGGTTGTAGAAGAACCTTCTAGAAGGCTGGAAAAGGCCTGGCCTGGGCAGAGTCACTCACAGCTGTTGTCCCCTTCCCCTGCAGTCCTGCAGGTCGACCCTGGCGGAGCTCATGGCCCGCACCTCCCTGGACCTGGAGCTGGATCTCCAGGCGTCGAGAACGCGGCAGAGGCAGCTGAACGAAGAGCTGTGCGCCCTGCGTGAGCTGAGGCAGCGCTTGGAAGATGCCCAGCTGCGAGGCCAGACTGACCTCCCGCACTGGGTGCTGCGAGACGAGCGTTTCCGCAACCTGCTGAAGGAGGCTGAGAGGCAGGTGAGCACTGGCTCCATCCGCTCCCGCACTGCCTTTGCTCCAGTTGTGCTTGGGTTCTGAAGTGAGCCCCTTGGGTAATGAACTGTCATTTCAATGGTCCAGGAACTTGGGTCCCTCTGTGGGCCCAGAGGGTGCCCTTGGCAGTGGTGCCAACAACAGGCTTTGGGGCCTGGATGAAGGATCCACCAGCCCTCCCCACATTGTATGTGTGTGTTGGCGGGGGAACATCCTGCATCCCAAGTCTTTCAGGCCTGTGTCTAGTGCTCCCCGGCGTCCCCGGGAATGGTTCCTCCTGGGGCAGCCCTTCCTCCCCTGGGTCCCCACCAGCTGTGTTCTTTTGGGTTCTGGGACTGGGAGTAAAGTCATTGATTCTTTCTTAAAAAATAGAAATAAAAACTTCTAATTCCTCAAATGTTGCCATTGTAGACACGACAAACCAAACTCGACTACCATCAAGAACAGGCCGCCGAAAAGATGTTGAAGAAGGCCTCTAAAGAGATCTTCCAGCTTCGAGGGCAGAACAGCAAAGAGCCCATCCAAGTGCAGACCTTCAGGTATGGGAAAATAACAAGTTTTTTTGCCCACTTTTTCTCATATCATCTGTAATCATATTGTGGGTTTAGTTTTGCATTTAGCATTTTTAAATCAAAAGATACCATGTTGCAACATAATCCATTTTTTTTTTTATTTTTTTATTTTTTGTAGAGACAGAGTGTCACTTTATCCCCCTAGGTAGAGTGCCGTGGCATCACACAGCTCACAGCAACCTCCAACTCCTGGGCTTTGGCGATTCTCTTGCCTCAACCTCCCGAGTAACTGGGACTACAGGCGCCCGCCACAACACCCAGCTATTTTTCTGTTTTTGCAGTTTGGCTGAGGCGGGGTTTGAACTCACCACCTTCGGTATATGGGGCTGGCACCCTACTCAATGAGCCACAGGTGCCGCCCCTAATCCATTATTTTTTGACTGTAACATTTCATTCAGTAGAAAAAAATTTTCTCTAGCCAGGCATTGTGGTGGTGGGCGCCTGTAGTCCCAGCTACTCGGGAGGCTGAGGCAAGAGAATCAACTAAGGCCAAGAGTTGGAGGTTGCTGTGAGCTGTGTGACGCCACGGCACTCTACCGAGGGCGATAAAGTGAAATTCTGTCTCTACAAAAAAAAAAAAAAAATTTCTCAACTGCTCTATTTTATAACATGCTACTGCTTTCTAAATGTTTCCTATGGTAAATAACAGTGATTTACATACCTATACGTATACATGTCACCTTTGCTTTTTTTTTTTTAATAAGAGGAAGGGCTTTATTCACCAGCTGGGAGCTTACAGCATAGAAGAATTCCAAATGGCCGCGCTCCCACCTTTGCTTTTTAAATTAACTTTTCACTAATGCAAAATCTATGTATAGGAAAGTGTGATTATCATATGTGCATAGTCCAGTGAATTGTGAAATCACTGTTTTCATGAGAGTTGAATATTATCAGTGTCTCCAGTTTTCCCAGAACCCTAGTAATTTGAGTAACCCACTGCCTCAAATTCTAATAGCATACTTTTGCCTATTTTTGTTTTTTATATGAGGGGATTTATATAGTTACATCTGTATTCTTTTGTGTCTGAAAAATTAGGGTGAAATTCACATAGCATCAAATGAACCATTTTGAAGTGAACAGTTTAATAGTATTTGACACATTCACAATATTGTGCAAACATCACCACTGTCTAGTTCTAAAACATTTTCATCACCGCAAAGTAAACCTATACCCATAAAGCAGTCACTCTCCACTCCCCCCTCTCCCAGCTCTGGCAACCACCAATCTGCTTTCTCTCTCTAGGGATTTGCCTCTTCTGACTATTTCTTATACGTGGGGTCATACTTATGTGGCCTCTTGTGTCTGGCTTCTTTTACTCAGTCTAATGTTCTCAGGGTTCATCCATATTGTAACACCTGTCAGTGCTTATTCCTTTTTATGGCTGAATAATAAGTGTCTGACTGTTAACCTTAATTTTTGTATATGCTTAATATTCATATAGTTTTTTCACTTTTCCCAGTCATTTAATAAAATACATTTCCTGAGCACCTGATCTATACCAGGCACTGTTCTAGGCACTGGAGATAAAGACTAAGAAATCCTTGCCCTTATGGGACTTCATAACCTATATTAAAATTTGGAGAACCTCTATACAAAGAGATTAGCTATTGGACATTTAAATCCAACTTGTTCTTTGAGTAAGAAAAGTCATGGTTAATATGAGAGCCGGCAACTTTCAATATCTTCATATGTGCTTCTAACCTGTTATCTTTCCAATTGCAGGGAGAAGATAGCATTTTTTACAAGACCAAGGATTAACATACCTCCTCTCCCAGCTGATGACGTTTGATATCATGCATTGTGCACATGAAATATTTATCTGCCTGTTTATTTTCATGAAGTTCTTAGACTAGCTAAATTTGTCCTTAAAATATTTGTGCAAAGCTATTAATATACACATTTTGTAAAAAAAAAAAAAAACCCACCTATATCTATACATATATATTTTATAATAGTGACGGCAACAGGGCTTGGTTTTTCCTTGTTGTGAAATTGACATCTCTGAAGACAGGTTATTTTATAAAAGATCAACTATCATGTTAAGAATGTACAGTTTTTACGCTGTTTTATTTGACTTAAAGGCTGGAAGACAGAAACGAAGTGAGTTCAGGCAAATTCACTGTATTGTAATTTATTTATAGTACTTTTTTTTCCTTGAAGGAAAATACTGACTTTAAGATTTATTTTGAGACTGAAATTTTGTTCTTCAGTATTTGTCATGCAGTAGAATGGAGCTTGGGGCCGGTTTTGTTTTTGACACCTAAAATGCAAACACTATGTGCTAAATTTGTCACTTGTATCAGTTTCTCATATGTGCATTTACCAAGTATATTGTACACGTTCGCTGTCTTCGTGTTATGTTAAAATGTCACCTGCAGGAGTTCAGTTGTAATTCACAAGCATGTGTGCATTGCAGAGGTCAGTCTCCGATGTGGACTGCCACTGACCGCTCCTCATTTCTCTGTTGTCTTCTGATGCATCTTTCTGTGCCCCCATGGGTCTGAAGCAGGCGACAGAGCCTCCGTGTCCTGGGCTTCAGCCTGCTTGTCCACGGTGGCTGTCCATGCTGCCCATTCTTTGAGCATGTGCAGCCTGCTTCCTGTCCAACCTGTCTGACTGTAACAGACCAGGAGGGTGGTAGGAACTCCTGCCATGCCACTGTGTCATGAAGGAAAGTGAAAAGGGAACTGGTAATGCCCATTTTCAGCGACTCTGTGGGTGAATGTAGCAGTTATGTCATAGACATGATCACCTTTGAAGGTGCATTTTGTGGGGAGGAAAGGATGTGGGTAACTGGAGTTACCCAGTGAGTGATTACAGGAGCGTATTTGATTTGAATGAGAATGGCCCCCGTGCTGCAGTCTACCCATGTTCCTCAAGTCATCTGAGAACTAGCTCATGAGGAAAAAAACCTTTTAATGTAATAAAAATGTGCCATTATTCTTTTAAATGCCAAATGATATAAATATTTTGCCTAATATGTATTTATTACACATGAAATGCACTCTCCTTTATGAGACCTTAGAAGAGTGAATGAGGTGAGTCACAGAAAATGTCAAAGAAAATAGAATTCTCTCTTCCTAGGTCTTTCTCCCTTGGAAATGTCCCTTTTAATCAGGTTTTTCCTCTCTCCCATCAATCTGTAACCTTCCCCTTATATAACCCACTTTGCTTTTTACATTTATTAAAAGTGAATTTTATAAAAGCATTTCATTAACACGCGACCTATCACAGACAATGGAATTTGTCAGTGGTGGTAAGACTGAAAACTTTATGCTTTTCACAATTGTCTCTTGCTATGTATTTCTGCCTCTAGTCTTGCTTCTTTTGCTTTTTTTTTTTTTTTGCCAATTCCTTTTTATATGTGCCACCACAGAGGTAGATGGGCAGCCACAAAGTATCTGTGGGTTCTTACCTAGCACTGCTGAGCAGGCCTCTGGGACCCAAGCTGTTGAAACTTTAAACTCCAGCCAAGAGCCCTGCGCCTCTGCACTCCAAGGTGTGCAGGGCCCAATGGTTTCTGCCTCGGGCTCAGGGCTCCTCAGCACTGGGCAAGCCCCTTCAAGTAGCAATGTGGGGAAAACCCACTGTGCCAGAACAGAAAGCCCCATACAAGTGTTTTCAAATCAGTTTCACTTCCCAGTTTATGCACATTTCTGTTTGGAGTGTCCCCTTCTCACCTCATCAAGGTTTTTCTAAAAGAATCCCACTGCTGCAGTGCAGGAAGCAAATATAGCCCTGCTTTGGGGTCAGTCCGGGGAGCAGTGGTATTTATCACCTTTCCCCACTGCCCATGTCTGCTTCTGCAGCTGGACATGGCCCTGGCAAGGAAAGGAAGTCAAGACCAATGGAAGCGGGAGAGTGGGCCATTCTGCACAGGCGCACAGTGGAGCACTCCCATTCAATGCCTCATTCATTATAGCGTTCTGCAGCTAATTCCTAGTTAAGACTGCCACTCTAGGGAATATCCCACATGTTAGAAAAGTAAACTCCCATCAGCTTAAGGGTTATTTTCATCTGATGTTGGAATTTGGCCATCCACTGGGCCTTGTAATAAAATTCTGCCAGGCTTTATGGGCTGTTGTGATGCAGAATCAATCAGGATTCTGCCACCAGGGTTCTTTAGAAACAGTGCTGCATGTAAAAGGGCATTTGGCTTTTGCTTCATCTAATCACTGAATTGTCAGGCTTTGGTTGATAATCGCAGAAGTAAGTAACTTTCTGTTGTGGGAATAAGTTATAATCAGCATTCATCTCTTTGTTTTTGTCACTGTTCTCTCTGATCATGTCATTTGTATTGTTTGAAAATATTTCTTCTATAAAATTAAACTAATTTGCCTTAAGAACAGACTGGAAATGTGTGTTTTGTGGGAAGTGTTTAATTTTGGAGACGTAAATATATGAAAACATGTTTTATTCTTTTTGAGAGAGGGTCTTGCTCTGTTGCTCAGGCTGGAGTGCAGTGGTGCAGTCAGCTCACTGCAGCCTCTCACTCCTGTGCTCAAGTGATCCTCCCCTCTCAGCTTTCCAAGTAGCTGGCAATACAGGCTTGCACCACCATACCTGGCTAAGTTAAAACATTTTTTTTCTAGCCAGGCATTGTGGCGGGCGCCTGTAGTCCCACTCAGGAGGCTGAGGCAAGAGAGTAGCCTAAGCCCAGGAGCTGGAGGTTGCTGTGAGCTGTGTGACACCACAACACTCTATTGAGAGCGATAAAGTGAGATCCTGTCTCTACAAAAAAAAAAAAATTTTTTTTTCCTAGAGATGGGGATCTTGCTATTTTGCCCAGCCCGGTCTGGAACTCCTGGCCTCAAACAATCCTCCTACCTAGGCCTCCCAACGTGCTGGGATTACAGGCATAAGCCACCATGCCCAGTCAAAAACATGTACTTTTTAAATATAAACACCAGAGGTATAAAATCAGAATAATAAACACACATGTAATCCTTCCCCAGCTTCAAATGGCCCAGTCCTGTTTTATCTATACCTTCACCCAGTTCTATATCCCTATATCTATACCCTCTTGTGACTCTTATGACTTCAAGCAAATTCCATACACCTTACCATTTCATCCTTCAGTATTTTGGTATACACTGCTAAAAGATAAAAACATGTACAATGCCCTCATCTCATCTTAGCATTTAATAATTCCTTACTGGTACTAAATATCCAAGGTATACTTTTTCAATTGGCTTGTGTATTCTTTTTTTAACTCTTTCCATAGAATGTAACTCCCACTTACTGGGTTTATTTATTTATTTATTTTTTTGTAGAGACAGAGTCTCACTTTCTCGCCCCTCAGTAGAGTGCTGTGGTGTCACGCAGCTCTCAGCAACCTCCAACTACCGGGCTTAGGCAATTCTCTTGCCTCAGCCTCCCGAGAAGCTGGGATTACAGGCGCCCGCCACAACTCCTGACTATTTTTCTGTTTTGCAGTTCAGCCGAGGCTGGGCTTGAACCCACCACTTTCGGTATATGGGGCTGGCACCCTACTTGATGAGCCACAGGTGCCGCCCTATTTTATTTTTTTTTAGGTAGCATCTTTCTTGAGATACAGTTTACATACCATTTAAAGTATATAATTCACTAGTTTTTAGTATGTTCAGTGTTATACAAATATCGCCGTTATCAATTTTAGAACTCTCATCACCCCAAAAAGATGCCCTCATACCAATATACCAATTAAGCAGCCACTTCCCATTTCTTCCCCCTCCCAGCCATGTGACCAGACATGTCTGACCTGGAATTGATCATTTCCCCAGGACCACTCTGTTTCTTGGTGCTAGGGGTACTCATTGCTACTGGCTTGGTCATTGTTTTTAGACCATTATTTTTTTGAGATGAGATCTTGCTCTGTTGCCTGGGCTGGAGTGCAGTGGGATCATCATAGCTTACTGCAGTCTCAAACTCCTAGGCTCACGCAATCCTGCCTCAGCCTCCTGAGTAGTGGGGATACAGGCACACACACTACATCTGGCTAATTGGTTTGTCTTTTGTAGAGAGAGGTCTCACAATGTTTCTTTCACTGGTCTCAGACTTTTGGCCTCAGGTGATCCTCCTGCCTTGGCCTCCCAGACTGCTAGGATTACAGGCGTGAGCCACTGCGCCCAGCCTATAAACAAATTTTTTTCCCACCTAGCTGTTTCTACTTAAAAAAATGTATCCTAAGCCAGGCACAGTGGCTCATGCCTATAATCCCAGCACGTTGGGAGGCCAAGGCAGGAGAACTACTTGAGCCCAGGAGTTCAAGACCAGCCTGAGCAATGTAGCAAGATCCTATCTGTAAAGAAAAGGAAATATATATACAGTAGCACCTCTGTAAGTTGACCACCCACGGGACTGTAACACACTGGTCAACACATAGAGGTGGTGAACATGAGGAACTAGGCCTCCTGCACTGATAAATGTGGTGGTGCATGTTTGGTCTATGACTTGAGGAGGTCAGTGTAGGAAGGTGGTCAAGTGTGGAGGTTTTTTTTTTTTTTTTGAGACAGAGCCTCAAGCTGTCACCCTGGATAGAGTGCTATGGCATCACAGCTCACAGCAACCTCCAATTCCTGGGCTCAAGCGAGTCTCTTGCCTCCACCTCCCAAGTAGCTGGGACTACAGGCACCCGCCACAAC
>CAUYRH010122827.1:0-21699 GCA_963574655.1 Perodicticus potto | reverse complement strand
AAGTCAACTAATAGTGCCAAAGAAGATGAAATATCTGGGAGTGTATCTAACTAAGGACATGAAAGATCTCTATAAAGAGAACTATGAAACTCTGAGAAAAGAAATAGCTGAAGATGTTAACAAATGGAAAAATATACCATGACCATGCTCATGGCTGGGAAGAATCAACATTGTTAAAATGTCTATACTACCTAAAGCAATCTTCAGATTTAATGTGATCCCTAATAAAGCACCTCTGTCATACTTTAAAGACCTGGAAAAAGGAGTATTTCATTTTATATGGAAACAGAAAAAAAACCCAAATAGCCAAGACATTACTCAGAAATAAAAACAAATCAGGCAGAATCATGCTTCCAGACTTCAGACTATACTATAAATTGATAGTGATCAAAATAGCATGGTACTGGCACAAAAATAGAGAGGTAGATGTATGGAACAGAATTGAAGACCAAGAGGTGAACCCAGACACTTATCATAATTTGATTTTTGATAAGCCTATCAAAAATATAAATTGGGATAAAGATATCCTATTCAACAAATGGTGCTGGGTGAATTGGCTTGTGACCTGTAGAAGACTGAAACTGGACCCACGCCTTTCTCCCCTAACAAAAATTGACTCTCACTGGTTAAAGGACTTAAACTTAAGACATGAAACTATAAAAATTCTTAGAGAGAGTGCAGGGGAAACACTTGAAAAAATTGGCCTGGGAGAATAATTTATGAGGAGGACGCCCCAGTCAATTGAAGCAACATCAAAAATACATTACTGCGATCTGATCAAATTAAAAACTTCTGCACTGCCAAGAACACGCTAAGTAAAGTAAATAGCCCTCAGAATGGGAGAGGATTTTTGCAAGGTATATTTCTGACAAAGGTCTAATAACCAGAATCCGCAGAGAACTCAAACTTATTACTAAGGAAAAAAACAAGTGATCCCATTTCATTGTGGGAAAGAGACATGAACAGAAGCCTCTCTGAAGAAGACAGATGCATGATCTACAGACACATGAAAAAATGCTCATCAGGCAGCACCTATGGCTCAGTGTGTAGGGTGTCGGCCCCATATACCGAGGGTGGTGGTTTCAAACCCGGCCCCAGCCAAATTGCAACAAAAAAATAGCTGGGCATTGTCGCGGGTGCCTGCAGTCCCAACTATTTGGGAGGCTGAGGCAAGAGAATTGCCTAAGCCCAGGAGTTGGAGGTTGCTGTGAACTGTGACACCATGGCACTCTACCGAGAGTGATAAAATGAGACTCTGTCTCTACAGAAAAAAAAAAAAAGAAGAAGAAGAAGAAGAAAAGAAAAAATGCTCACCATCTTTAATCATCAGAGAAATGCAAACCAAAACCACTCTGAGATATCAACTAACTCCAGTAAGAGTAGCCCACATCACAAAATCCCAAAACTACAGATGTTGGAGTGGATGTGGAGATAAGGGAACACTTCTGCCCTGCTGGTGGTAATGCAAGCTAGTACTTTCCTTTTGGAAGTTTGGAGAACACTCAGGGATCTAAATGTAGACCTGCCATTTGATCATGCAATTCCTCTTCTAGGTGTATATCCAAAGGACCAAAAATCATTTGGCAATAAAAATATTTGCACCAGATTGTTCATTGCAGCTCAATTCATAATTGTCACGTCATGGAAGAAACCCAAGTGCCCATCGACCCATGAATGGATTAACAAATTGTGATATATATATATATGTATACACCATGGAACACTGTGCAGCATTAAAAAAAAGGAGACTTTAGCCTCTTTCATGTTTACATGGATGGAGCTGGAAAATAGTATTAAAAATGTCTAATGTACTCAGTTCTACTGTGAAACCAATTTATAATCACTCACATTTGCAGATGAAAAAGTAAACACAACTATAGCCTAGGATGAAGGAGGGAAGAGGAGAGAGAGGGGAAGAGAGAGGGTGAGTTGATAGAGGGAGGGTTAGTAGGGGGACCACACCTATGGACCATATTGCAAGTACAAGTTGGATCTATCAGGTGTAGAACGCAAATGTCTTAATGCTGTAATTGGGTAAATGAGGTGAAGGCTATTTTGATTAGTAAGATGTAAGCATTGCAATTTGTACAAATAATCAACACATTGAATCCCATAATGGCATAAATGTATTCATGATCTATGTACAAATGGCTTAATAAAAAAATAAATAAATGACAAGATCTTTTGCAAAGGAAAAGTTTATAGTTCTGCTAAAGTTCAAATTGTCAATGTTTCCTTTTGTGGATCCAGATTTTGTTCCTTTTTATTTTTTTTTAAATTTTTTAAATAATTTTATTAAATCATAATTGTGTACATTGGTGCAATTGTAGGGCAGAATGTGCTTCATATACAATCAGAAACATTTTGATCGTACTGTGAGAGATAGCCCTCATAGCATTTTCTTAATCACTATATAAAGACATTGACCCTAACTTCTTTACTCATTCTTTATCTTACTAACAGATCTAAGCCAGGTGCTGACACTGTGTCTAACTTTTGCGGGTTTTGTTTCTAGTACATGCTTTTAAGCTTTGGATTGTGCTCCTGTATTTGTTCAATGTTGTGTCTTGTTTTATGACCCAAACCAAAGCAGAACCATTATTTTACAATTCAAATTCTGTTACTTTGTGTACTTAAAACACTGAAGCACTTATCGACTTTTTTTTTTATTAATTGATGACAAGAAATTGATTTTCCTATTCTACAATGAAAAGCCAATAGATTGTTTCTAAATTTTGCTAGACTTTTTAAGGTATACTGATAAATTTAGTAGATGGTTGAGTAGATCTCACCTCTTTTTCTGCAACCGGAATAGTCTAATAAGGCAAATTAGGTCATTTTGTTTGCTCTACGAAACATATTAATGAGGCCAAGGTCATGGATTTAATTCTACGTCAATTAGCTTTGCCCCATTCCATTGCCATGGGCTGAATTTCTAAGTACTGATATCCATCCACAAATAAATTCACACACGGCTCAGGAAAAATAATGATTATATGTGGGTTGATCCATAAAAACTTATCACAACTTAAGTAAAGAAAAAACAGCATAGAAGCCAGCAGCTAGGAAGTGGTCGTGTAGTGACAAACTGGCCAATGGCTATCATCAACAAGAGGACTCTGGAGGATGAAACTCAGGTGTTTCATAAAATCAAGGACTTGTTCACCCACGTAGAGGACTGTAGCAGGTGAGGAGATGTGTAGCCCAGGCCCCCTTCAATGAAGGGCTTTTGCCCTAGATGCTACAAATGTGGTTGACACAAACCTGTTGGCTCTCCACTCTTTGAAGGATTATGTCAACTGCAATGATCTCCCTCACCCTCCCTAGGGCGGCCCAGATCCAATAGCTGATTCCTAGAGGGAAGGAGAATTAAGACCTGGCTATCTAAGTCCACCTCTGGACAGTTCAGAGGGTCATTATAGCTTGTGAACTCCCTGTGGGGTCACCGGGGGCTACGCTTGGTTCTGAATGACCAATTTTGCTTCCTTCCCCTTCCACCCACAGGAATAGATCCCCGAGAGCCCCCTAATAAATATCTTGTATACTAATCTCCAGCACAGAGCGTGCCTCCTGGGAATCCCACCTGCCACTAACACGTCTCAGTTTCCATTTGCTGTGAGGACCGTCCGTAACTGGCAGGTTCTAGTGCACAATGAACATCCAGGGCACCTTCTTCAAAAATCACTACAACTTTCCAGGTGGAAATACAGACCATTAAAATAGATGTGGGGTCTTCTGAACACAGACCCAGTGTAATAACACGGATTTCACACCCACTGAGCCACCCCATTCAAATGGAGATAATCACCGTCATGAATTCAGAGACTATGAAATCCTATTTCTGATGACTTACCTGAAGAGGTAATACAGGGATCCAAGAAAGTACAAAGACTGTGATAGTTTTAGAGCCAAGCAATTAGGTTCCCGACAATCAAGGCTTGACTAGGTATTATGCTAGACACGTTGACAAGAAGAAGAATTTTGTAAATTACTGTACGAAATAGAACAGCAATCGCTAGAGATAAACCCCTTGGGGCTGTACCAAGAGGGGGCCTACCGAGGAGTTCATGAAAGCCACGGCAGCTGTCAGAAGTTTCCCGGTTTGCTGGTTTGCCTTCCTTTTTGTTCCTTCTAAGCACCAGGCTTTTTTACATATTGAAAATTGATGACTGTTTATAGGGACATTTAGGAAATATTTGTTTCCTATCACCAAAATAAAACTAACTTGATATATTTGAAATTCTATCATTATACACATCACATTTTATTGTTTGCTTGTGTTATGACATTGTCCCTTTAAAATTAAAACAAATAAAACAAACAAAACGCTCCCAGGAAAAGTAGCGAATTACAACTTCTCCGGAAAAGAGACCATTTCT
Source organism: Perodicticus potto (assembly GCA_963574655.1). Classification (NCBI taxonomy): domain Eukaryota; kingdom Metazoa; phylum Chordata; class Mammalia; order Primates; family Lorisidae; genus Perodicticus; species Perodicticus potto. The sequence continues at coordinate 17,320 of CAUYRH010122827.1, read as the reverse complement.
TATGCTCCTTTGTAAACCCAATGTCTGTACTAGTTCTCCCACCGGAAAAAAAAAAAAAAAAAAAACTAAACTAAGTATTTGCGGGCAGTGCCTGTGACTCGGAGGAGTAGGGAGCCAGCCCCATATACTGGAGGTGGCGGGTTCAAACCCAGCCCCAGCCAAAAACTGGAAAAAAAAAAAAAAAGTAAGTATTTGATGCATGCAAGAGAAATCTTCCCTTACTATATGCTGACATGAGTGAATTCCAATGTTCCCCCCGTGGTGTTTTCCACTGCAGAGACAATAGGACAGTCATTCTCACTGACCCATAAGACGGGGACCGGGTCGTTCAACTGGGAGCTCAGATAAATGACTGAAAATGGAAACTGAAGAAGTAGAAATAAATTATGTGTAGGAGCAGCAGAAAAAAATGATGGTCTATGCACTCCTAGAATTAAAACCTAGAAATAGAGACAAAAGTTCCATAAATCAAATAAAACTACAGGAGTAGTAAGTGCTAAGAGGAGAAGTGAGTTGCTCTCAGAGTTGACTGAACAGAGATGGGGACATCAGGCAGGTCGAGCTGGGCTGGGTGTTGCTTTTTAGATTGTAGATCTGCTCATCATCCACTCTGCCATTCAGACTCCTGGCTATTATTTTCCAGAAGATTTTGAGGTAATCTCTTTATATGAGCTAGAAAATATGCTTCTAAAAATCATCACCATATCCCTAACTAAGAGTGGTAAAAAATCCGTATAATAATAAGACTTTAAGGAGAGAGAGTCATTAAACCACCTTCACTTTCTCATGATAATTCTAAAGCTAGAAAAACAATTTTTTTCCCTGAATTTCCCTAAAAGTTCTTTTTTTTTTTTAAAGCTGCTTCCAATTACCATTTGCTCCATACACTAGAGTAACAGGATTTAATACCAACCTCTTTTGGTATTTGACAACTTTTTATCAAAGTTTTTCTTCTCCCCATGTTTAAATAGTATGCAATGTAAAAATAAATTATAATGTTGCAAGATGCATTGAGCATTAATTGTCAGAGCAATTCACCAGTACAGACACCTAAAAATATTATGTAAGAAAATCAGGGGCTGTCTCAACAAAATTAAGCATTTGTAATGAAAGTCTGGTGTGTCAGAGCAAAGCACAAGATTATTATGAAGATAGTTTTAATCAGGGCACTTCAATGGTGAGCAGAACATCTCAAAGAAGACAGAGGGTTTTATAAAGCAGAGAGGGGGAGATGCGTCTTATTATACCTGGGAGTTTGCGAGGACAGGGAGGTCCTTTGCAGTTAGTCATTTTCTCAAACTAAGCAAAACAAAACAAAGCAAAAAGAGTTGGAGGAGATTTCATAACAAGTGCGGCCTCTTGGAGCACAGGACGTAGATAAAGTTTAGCATGTCAGGCTTGGTGCCTGTGGCTCAGCCACATACACCTGAGCTGGCGGGTTCGAATCCAGCCCAGGTCCACCAAACAACAATGATGGCTGCAACCAAAAAAGCCGGGCGTTGTGGTGGGCACCTATAGTCCCAGCTACTTGGGAGGTGGAAGCAGAAGAATCACTTGAGCCCGGGAGTGGAGGTTGCTGTGAGCTGTGATGCCACGGCACTCTACCCAGGGCCACAGTTTGAGGCTCTATCTCAAAAAAAAAAAAAAAAAAGTTCAGCACATCAGTCCTCAGATACGCTCAAGACGAGCCACAACACTCTGAAGCATGTCAAAGGCTTCCTCAGTGAGGCGAAGAGAGTTTAAGACATATTCCCTCAAGGGCCCTCCCTGGGGACACTCCTACAAACCAGATTCAGCTGACTTTCAGAAATACCTAAGAAAGGCTCCATGTAGTTTGGGGTCAGGCATTTATATAAAAGAGGAATTCTTAAGACGAAAAGCAGAGATATTAATAAAAAGGGCTGAACCCTAAAAGTAATCAGTCCAGTGGGTTCCAAGAGGTTGGCGTGGGACACCACTCTTAGAGCTTCATGAGGCTCTCAAGCTGGGATAACGATGCCCTTAGTGGTGCTGTCCACAGCCTTGGCTGCCTCTTGTAAAGGGAGTGTTTGACGTGAGCATCGCACCCAACCACTTTAGTGAGCTGGAGTGCCACTCATCCAGGGCAAAGTCAGGACGGCCATGGTCTGCAGCTGTGATGCGGCCTCTAGGGTTTGTATGGTCATGAGGCTGCATCCTTGGGCCTTCATCAGTTCCAGGGCCAACTTCTAGGCAACCAAGAGACCCGGTCCAGGCTTTAGTCCTCAGTAACTTCAAATCAAGTGAAAATGCAAAAAACTGAAGAAAGTAGCTTGAAGGATGGTAACCAGATACTGAAGAAAATGAGGAAAAAGGAAAATTTGATGAGGGTTGTCAATTTGTGCATGGTAACAGATCCAGCCCAATTTGTAGTTACGTAGCAAAACTGTTCTTTTTATAGTGAGGGCAGAAGTCAGTTAAATATTTACCACTAGTTGCTCTTAATTTACAAAAATGATCAAAATAGATACAGGTAATGAATGGCATTAGAATCTGATGCCCCAGAAGAGTATGCTACAGATGATGACGTTTTTCATTGAGACACATGTTTTCTTCTCTACAGCATTTTGATCAAAAGTGGTCTCATAAAAAGATCATTTGTAATCACAAAATAAGGCTTCTCTCATTAGATTTAGCCTGATTATTTACATGGTGCAGCCAGAATGATAATTCACCACATAGGTCTTCTCATGTCTGCTTTGCAGGAAGTTTTATAGGAATCTCGGATTGGACATTTAATCTTACGTTAGCCCGCCAGTGACTCACTTTACTTGCTCACCTATAAGGCAGAAAACCTTGTAGACCGGGTACCAGGCCAGTTTTCTCAGAAGGCTTTGTGAGCAGTGGCTTCATAACGCCAACTTTAGTTTTTAAAAAGTGCCTGGTTACATCTAATTAAGCAAGCATTATTTTCAAATATGACATTCCAAGCAAGATCTTGGTTGCATAATCAATGTTTCTAATTATGTTCCTTTGACAAGAATATGTAAATAACTACATTGCATAATGTGAATGTGTGCATATGACTATATTGCTATAAGAATAAGCACATTTAAAAATTTCAGCATTCTGAGAGGCAGGCAGATAGAAAAATATTTCATTCAAAAATGCTTCATTTCAGTTAACAAAAGCAAAGTCTACTAAATTGTTTTGAGTTATAGGGAACTTAAGGAGAAATCAGTTCCTTATGTATCCATAAAAATGGAAAAATCAAACTATCAGCAATGCTACACACAAAACCCACGGCCATCCGTTCTGAGTTGCTCAGCTCTGTGCAATTAATGTGTGTTCCACCGGATCTTGGGTCCACTGTCTCATGAATTCATCTGCTTCTCAATTCAAGATCTGGAAATACTGACTCATTCCACTGGTAGAGTCTCAATGTTGCTAAGATGATGCCATCAGAAGCCTGTGCCAAACATATGTGATGGTGCTTACACTTCTGTTGGGGCTCTCAGATGGCCCTCCTTTGTGCAGGAGGAAGCATCTGTATTTTAGTTGGTCACAAGAGCTTGAAGGGAAATCTCAAAGCAAAACACAGAAAGACGTAAGACTTAAAATGCCTGTGGTTAAACTCATACTGATACTTCTTCAAAGTGCAAGATCTGATCAGATTTCATTCTAAGAATAATTGAATGGTCCAAGAAATTTGATTGTTTTTGTAGCTCATAGCACAAGGTTATAAAGTCAATCTCAAAAGGTTTTGGAATATTGCTAAATGTAATCACTAACTCTATTTCTAGGATAGAGGAGATATTATACCAAATTTATAAAAATGGCTGACATTATCCTTACATGAAAAAAATATCATATATTAATAATATTTTTATATAAATATCACATAATAATCTTGAGACTTAACACAAATATTCCAAGCTTATACAGTAGTTTGAATATATAAAGTATATAAAATTTTTGAAAAAGGCCCTAAACCTCTGAGTATTGGTAAAATTTTACAGGGAGGTAGTGTAAATACTTACTCTAAACCCACTGGTATAGAAGATATTAGATTCAAATTAAAGACATAAAATTGTGAACAAATCAATACTTAAGAGATATGAGGGAGATTATGACCAAAATCAAGACAATGTTGTTGTCTAATCCAGACAAAGTAACTCTAAGACTCCGACAAATAGAAACGTACTATGGATAGTGAGGGAACTGATTAATCTATAAGGAATTCCAGTACAGCATGTAATTTCTGAGTTATTGATATTAATGCCATTTTGCCCATACTAATTTAACCTAGGAAAAGTAAAATATCTATTTTAAATTTGCAATGCTTCTCATGCACTAATCATAAGATATCAAATAAAGTCAATTATTTCCAGAACTTTCCTTTCTGCAAAGAAAAGAACAAACCTTTTGTGTTTTCCCTAGGCCAAATCTAAAACACGGTTTTTCTGGGGGGCAGGAAAGAAGACCCGATTTGGGGAGAAAAAAATATCAAAAATTATCTGAAAGTTTGAACAATTGAAAAAGAAAGAATTGTGTGCTGCTGATAAATAATAATTAGTTATTTCTTTAACCAAAATGACAGAATATTTTTAAAGTTAAAAATAAGAGTAAGACGAATGTAAACACCCATAGCTCCTTCATAAGTGAAAACCCTTTTTTCTTCATATATAATCAAGGGCATAAACAGTCATTATAAACCATAGATGTTTATTTTGGTAGACAAAATCTTTGCTAGCCAGGCATATTTGATTGTTCACTTGTTATATTGTAGAGATTCACTTGACATCATGAAGTAAGCAGGTTGATTCCTTCTCACTTTTCTTTTCATGGATAATCATAGCCCAGCAAAACAAACAAAACACTTACTGAATATATTGTACGAGAGAAATTGTATTTTAGTAGTTAGTAAATACCAAATATTAATTAAAAGGTCTTTCCATGTCTTCTAGTCGGCATATGAAGTGATTTTATTTGAACTCCTCAATTGTTAAATGACAAATGGAAAGCCCATCTGTTTTATGTATACAGTCAAATTGTGAGGCTTAGCCCAAAAGTCTTGCATTGTACTTACAACAAGAGAGATATTCTTGCAATGCATAGCTATGTTATTTGAATGAGGTTACTCTTAACTGAAAAGTTCTTTAAAACTCAAAGTTGATATATGTTTCTGAAGCAACTTACATTAGCTTGGTGAATGCATAATTTAGCTATCAAGAAAAATTACCCGAGTCTACAAAAAAGAATGAATTTAATAACATATGTTTAACTACGTAGTAATTTGTAAAAATCTAAAACACTTTACATTTAATTTCATGTTAAATCAGTGATTTGTTTTCTTCAGTTGACAAGCTAGAATTTTACACAGGATACATTATAATGTCAAAGTAAGATTAATGTGAATATGGCATATAAATACTGTACTTTTAAGAATTAATCTTTGGCTCCTTGAAATCATACATGCACTTCTCAAACCACCAGACCCAATGGAATAAGTCTTCCCACTTTCCACAAAATTTGTTATGTAATGAAGTCCTAATGCACACCATAAAATAGAAAGATTATTTTTAAATCCTGTTGCATTAGATGAAAGAATAAATCAGACCTCAGAATTAACAAAAATATTACCTGATGAATACTGAATAATCCATCCTCAGATATAGTCCACTAATTATTTAATAATATATATGAATAGAAACTACAAAAATTACTTCAAGGTGTCACTTTTTTTCATTTTGAGGTTTAGTGAATCCATTTAAGTCAATTAGTTTTAAAGGTAAAATACATAACTAGGTTTGAAGCTAAATGCCTGTTTTCATTCGTTCACAGAGTTTTTGCTTCTGCCTTAAAGGTAAAGGCCTCACTTCGCTTGGAAAGTCCATTGACAGTGGACTCAGGTGGACATTCCTTAGATGTGGCCAGTTATGCAGCAAACAGAGTTGTAAACAGTGCCAAAAAAAAAAAATCATGTAGTAGCCACAGCATGATCTTGGAGGACATTTGGACATCTTTTGAGTAACAGAGAAAGGAATTTCAAACCACATTTCTGGGCTGGAGGGATATATTATCTTAGAAGACATTTTGAATACAAATTGAAAGACACTGAGAAGAAAATCAATAATATGGATTTGAAAGGCAATGGAGTAAAAAAACAAAATCTGATGCTTCACTTCTCTATGCACAAGCTCGGGATGTGTGAGCTATTCAAAGAGGTGAGCAGCGGCTTGGGGAAAGCATGCAAATCACGTGGCCCCAGGGCCTGTGCAGCCACACTGTTCAAACAGGTGATTTTCTGCCTCCGGAGCAAGCTGAAGACCCTTCAAAGCCCTGCTCGTCCCCTTTGCTATTTCATCTTTTTCTGCTCTCCCTTCACACTGATCCCAGCATTATTCAGTATTAGGTTGTTGGAAACCGCACAGCGTACATCAGGCTCACATCACTCAGGCTGTACATCAAGGGAAGAGAAGGAATCGCAGCACGATCTTTCCACTAAAATGTGTAAGGAAAAACATCCCTAGAGCTGACAATAACTTCATCATGTATTGTGCAATAGCAGGTGTGTGCCAGGTAGCAGGGCAGGCTCCGTGGCACAAAGTAAGTGTCAGATTTGGATTTAACAAGATATGTATGAAGTCACTGATCGTGGGAGAGCTCTAGGCTGGGTGGTAGAGGCCTTCACCAAGAGAAAAGAGGACCTGTTCGAGGGAGCTCGCTGTGAGTTGAATTGTGCCCCTTCTCACAACAAATTCAATCATTGGCACCCTAGTCTCCTGTATCACATGAATGTGATCCTATGTGGAATTAGTGGGTGCACCTGTAACTAGTTAAGATGGGAATATATGGAGTAGGTGGGCCCTAATTCAGTAAGACTCATGTCATCTTTTATATTAATTTGGATGGAGTTGAAATGCATTCTTCTTAGTAAAGCATCACAAGGATGGAGAAGCAAGAACCCAATGTACTCAGTTCTGATATGAGGACAATTAATGCCAGTACATGGTGAGGGAAGGATGGATGGGGAGGGGGACGAGGGCAGGAGGGAAGGGGATGTGGGGCCGCCGTGTGTGACACTCCCCTTGGGAAAGGCCCATTATTACTACAGGGACTTCATCCAGCAAACTCAAGCAGTGTATCCTGGTTTTTTGGTACCCTCAATGACTCCACAACAATAAAAAGAAATAGAAAAAGGACATTTGCACCCAGACGTGCACGTGGAGAAGGCTGTGAGATAAAGGCAGAGATCGTGGTGGTGCTTCCGTGAAGACAGAAGAGTCACAGGTTGTCAGAAAACTACTACAAGCTGGGAAAACATGGCATTGGAAAAGTCTTCCTCTCACCCTGAGAACGAACCAAGCCGCCCACACCTCGACCTTGGATTTCCACCTGCAGAACTGTCAGGCGATGAACTTGTGCTGTTTTAGGCCACGAGTCATGGTACTCTGTCACAGCAGCCCTAGAAAACTCACACAGAGCTTGACGTTTATTCTGAAGAAATGAAAGGGACACACAAGTCCGTGAAATGTAAAACAGGAATACTAGTTACAAGAGAACAAAGCAAATCACACAGGGTTTAAACTTCTGCATGAGGGTAGGTGAATGTTACAGATTAGAAAAATCTCCACGGAATCGACATTTAAGCTAAACCTTAAACCAACTGACAGAATTGGAGCAGATGAGGTAAGAATATATGCATTGTGGAGAGATTTCTGATTACAGGAAGACGCTGACTACAGAAAAACAGGGAAAATGTGCATTTCCACAGACTGAGGTCAGGCCCCAGAGGAAACCTGGGGCCATTCCACAAAGGCCTTCGAATAGCAGGTGAGGTTTCTGCTTGTAATTTGGGGACAGAGGACCTTTCCGTTTCTTAGATACACACAGCAAGCGCACACACGCGTGTGTACACACAAACACACATATGAAAGAACACTTTGATAGTTTAAATCAGCTTTACTGCTACCGGGTAGGTGTCTTAGTATTATTTGGAATTGCTATAAATGAGAAGTGCTCCCTATTATTTTTTTCCCTTTTTAGTTTTTAGAGATGGGGTCTTAACCAGGGTGGAACTGAAATTCTGAGCTCAAGGCATCCTCCCACCTCAAACTCTTGAGTAGCTGGGATCATAGGAAGGCCCCACAGTGCTCTGCTCTGTCGACGGCTGTATCTGTTCAGAGGACGGATATTCTGAAACATGCCAGTGTGACGTAGTATTCCCGGGGCTGGGGTTATGCATCTGGGCTAGATGAACTAACAGACTCTGGCCACTCATGGAGTTTATACTCTAATGGTGGCTAAATAGGCAGGGATAGATATATGGATATTTGATAGATTTGGTAGAATATCAGTAGTGATGCATGCTCTTCTATGAGAATAAATCTATATGACAATGCTGGCTGTGTGTTTTAAGATATAATGATCAGGAAATTGTCCAAGGTTGGAAGGTATTTAGAGCCACCTAAATACCTTGGTCTGTCTTCCCTGGGGTTGGTGTCCAGGGAACAGCACTTATGCAGCTTCCCCAAAGTGAGAGATCTTGGTGCTAATGGGACAGCAGTGGTCAGTCTGAGGAAAAGAGGGAAAGACGGGGGGCAGGAAATTTGCTGAGATGGAGTGTTTATTAAAAAAGGAAAAAACCAAATAACCAAAACCACCACATTTCAGAAAGCCATAGACAGAGTTCATACCATTTAGTTTAAAAAGAAGAAAAAAAAATGATCAGGATGATACTGGAAAAGGTGACTGTGGGGGGAAGAGCTATGGTTTCCTACTTCACCCGCTAAGGTGTGGTGGTTCTCAGCGGAACTTTGGCTGTCACATATCGGAGACCTTTAATGGGGGGCCTGTGCATCCCCAGGCAATGCCAGCAAGAGCGGCAAGGGGACGGAAGTGGCTGGGCAGGCAGCGCAGGACACCGTCCGTCCCCAGATGCCAGCTGCGAACAAGGCTGCCCGTTCAAAGGACTCAGTGTGGAATGGGGGTAGCTGTTCCTACCCCAGTGACGACAATTCCCAGTAACGGGGAGACAGTCCACAAGTCAGCACTCCTCCAGGTTGCTCTGAAAAGAGGTTAAGTAAATGCTCACTCACCCACCCAGCCTACGGAGAGTCCTCAGGACGGAAGGGCTCGCACCTGGGTGTGGTAACTTGGCCCCTCCTGTATGAAATTGGTGTGAGACCGGCTGAAGAAAAACTGCTATTTCACAGCTTCTTACACTTGCAGCAGAGATCATGCCGGGTGGGCCTCTGTCCCAGTTTGCCAGGGCTGCCGTAACGAAGTGCCACAGGTGGCTTGAACAATTTTCTGGCAGTCCTGGAGACTGGGGGTCTGAGGACGAGGCCGCCACCGGGTTGATTTGCTCTCCTTGGCTGCTGCGTGGCAGTCGCCTCCCTGGGTTTGCAAGTGGCCTTTCCTCTGTGTGTCTACATCCTGATACCTCTGCCTTTAAACACATGGGTCATTCACAATAGGAATCCCCCTATGCCTCGTTTCATCATAATTATCTACTTAAAGACCCTACTTATCATTATATTCACACTTGAAGCACTTGGGATTTTGGACGTCAACACATGAATTCAGGGTGGAGGACATAATTGAGTCCATAAAGCTTACTGTTTATGACAATCCATCAACATTTATAAAAGAGAGTCAAATTCACCCCGTGGGCCTGCGCTCGGATAGACACCGTCTCCTTCTTTCTGTTGCCCCCCTCACCCTGCTCCTGTGGCCCTCAGCAGGTGCAAACATAACTTCCTGAATGTCACTTCCCTTGTTGAATGGCTCTTTATACAGGAGCATGGAGGGGAGGACCGGGTCATTTCACGGGAGGGAGTGCAGCCTTGTCTGACTCACTTCCTTGCTTGACTGGCTGCTCGGTAATAAAATAGTAATCAAGAAATAGGAGAAATGTGGGAACCACGAGGTCAGGCCATATAGGAGTGGCTTCATGCAAGTTTGAGTGTGGTCAAGTGCCTGGTGAGTGTCAGCATCCAGAGAAAAGAAGGCACTGGCGGGCGAGGGCTTCAGAAGGAAGAGAAGAGGTGAGACACTGCGGCACGGGAGCCCACAGGAAGGACAGAATAAGAAAGGGGGACCATGAAAAAATAGGGACTGCTGGCCCTTTAATTCTCCCTGCATTCAACTCCCCAGAAGAAAAAAGATGCAGGTGGGCAGTGCCTGTGGCTCAACCAAGTAGGGTGGTGAGTTCAAACCCAGCCCCAGCCAAAAAAAAAAGGAGGTTAAGATGAAAATTTAGACCTTGTTTTAAAAGCTAGGAAAGAAAAGACAGGATTCTTATGAAGGATTTTTCCTTCCAGGATTTTCTAAGGAATAAAGCAGTTTATAAGGATTAAAGCCAGATGAAAAGTACTATAGGAACTGTTATTATAAGTTCACCAAGAATAATTCTAACATATCTTTGCAATCATATAATCTTCAGAGAGGAAAAAAAAATACAGATATGTGGATGGCTTCCTTTGGAAAAAATAGTCAAATATGAGGTTGCAAGCCTGTTGAAAGTGTTCGGCAATATGACTTTGAAAATGCCCGCGAAAAATACAATTCTCTTTGGAAATAAAAGTTCTGCCAGAATTGTATTGATCAAACTACTACACACCATGGCTAGAGAGAAAAAAAAAAAGCTTGTAATATGTTTCATGCTCCCAATACAAGTGGCAGTATGATGAGGGGCATGGAGGGCTAATGAGGGGAGTTGACTAAAACAGTTTGAGTTCAAAAACCCACTTGAAAAGGAGAGAAGGGACGCAGTTCCTCAGTCTTTCAAATTTAGAATTAAAAAAGAAAAAAAAAAACACAGGAAGGGAGAAAGAGAGTGAAAGGGATTTGTATAGCTCCTATGAATGTTGTTTCAGCTGTCACTTCATTCTGGTGACACACTACAGTGAAACGTTACAGGATAAAGTGTAATTGGCATAGCATGTCAGCAAAGGAGCCCTGGAATCTGTGTTTGGGGGGGTGGTCTGGAGCAACCCGGGAAAGAGCTTTGAGACACTTGGAGAGTTTTTTAAATAGTCTAAATAAGAAGCAAGTAGCCACAACTGATCCTACAGGAGAAAGGGAACATTTTCTATTTTTTCTCCTTAGAAAAGAGGCTCATTATCTCCTGAGTGAGCTGTGAGTATGTGTGCGTGTCCCAGGGAGGCAGATCTGTCCCGTGGCTGTTGACCCCAGATCCTCAGGAGAGCTGCAAGTGCTCATTAGGGCCGCCTAGCATGTACCAGAAACCGGGTGGCGCGGACAAAAGACATTTCCCTCACAGTTCTGGAGACTTAAATTCAAAAGCAAGGTGTACGAGGGATTGTTTCCTTCCTTCCAGACTTGCAGATAATCATTTTCTTGTTCACGTGGAATTCCATTTATTTTTTCCTGTTTTTTTTTTAAAGGTTTAGTTGTTCTCAACCTTCCTAATGCCACGACCCTTTAATATAGTTCCTCATATTGTGGTGACCCCCGACCATAAAATTATTTTCATTGCTACTTCGTAACTGTAATTTTGCTACTGTTATGAATCCTAGGGTAAATATCTGCTATGCAGGATGTTGTTAGGCGACCCCTGTGACAGGGTCATTTGACCCACAGGGGTCTTGACCCACAGGTTGAGAACCTCTGGTTTAGTACGAGGGTACCCATGATTAGGTTACTTTGTGTTTATAAGGCAAAGTCCAAAGTCTGAGTTGCAGCTGAGTCCTTCACCCAGAATGGAAAGCAAGCACCCCGCGTGGCCTTGTTCTGTAGGCTGCCTGTGTCCGAGCTTCCTCTGTCGTTAAGAACACCCATCACCCTGAGTCACGGTCCACCCAAATGGCCTCATTTGAACCTGATTACCTCTGTAGAGACTATTTCCAAAATAAGGCTACTTCTGAAGTACTGAGAGTTAGGACTTCAACATATGAACTTGGAGAGAAGAAATTCAACCCGTAACAGGGAGACATTCTGTGTGCATTAAACAACATAATCTATTTCCTCCTCTTGGGAATCTGCAAACTTCTTCCTCACTACTTTCCACTCCCTGTGGGATGGTTTTTACCAGACAGACCCTGTGAGGGTAGGAGCCCCCGTCCCCTTCTCCTGGAGGCCTCAGACAGCCCCCCACGGCCTGCCTCAGTGTTACCTTCCCCCGTGCAGACGTGGTCTCCATGCCCTGTTTCCTTAGCAGACTTTTCCGTGCTTAAATCGGTGTGTCCCACAAGTCACCCCTAAAGGAGCCATACGACAGGGAAAATGGGAAACTGTATTTAAATGTACCTTTACTTACAAAATATTCAAATTTTGCAAAAAGTGGCTAGTATGTACAGAATATTTTGTAAAATTTCGTAAGAGAATGAGACTCTGTATTCCTTGAATATCTAGAGGGTGCCAAAAAATATGAGCATTTTAACAGATGTTAGACATTCAACTTTTCTTTTTTTTCTTTTTTTTTTTTCCAGTTTTTGGCCGGGGCTGGGTTTGAACCTGCCACCTCCAGCATATGGGGCCGACGCCCTACTCCTTTGAGCCACAGATGCCGCCCTACATTCAGCTTTTCAAAGTTGAATTAAGGTATCATTACTGCGGTCTGTACCTACACATGCCACACACATCCATGTCACCTGCAGTTCAGTCTTTTTGTGGAATGATCCAATTTCCTTTAATGAGAGGGCTTAAAATGTGGATACATTTTATTTTTCGCACAGTAATTATAGTCACACATGATATGTTCATTTGTACAACAAATTATTCTGGGTGTGCACTGATGTGCCGAAACAATGGAAATAAAAGTAACACTAAACATCAGAGTAAGAAGACAGCCTGAGACTATAGGGACTATCAGGGCTCTCTCTCTTTCATTTTATTGTATCTATCTATTTAATTTATTTATTTATTTTGGTGAGATAGGATCACAGTCTGTCTCCCAGGCTATAATGTGGTGGCATCCTTACAGCTCACAGCAGCCTCAAACTTCTGGGCTCAGGAAATCCTCCTGCCTCAACTTCCAGAGTAGATGGGACTACTGGTGCACATAGCAAGCCCACCTAATTATTTTTTGCTTTTTTTAGCAAGAAACCACTCTTGTTCAGGCTAGTTTTGAACTCCTGTCCTCAAGCTATCTCCTGCCTTGGCCTCCCAGAGTGCTAGGGTTACAGGTGTGAGCCACTGCGGCTGGCTGTGGCTTCGAGTTATCTCTTTAAGAGGAATTTATTTTTTATTTTCTTGGTAGCTAGTCTAATAAACAGGAAATATTATAAATTAGGATATTCTTAGGTAGTATAACAGAGTTCTGATTCCACTCACACATATTGTGAATTTGAAGTAGCTCCAGATATAAGTATGGCTAGTGTTTTAAAGGGACCCTTGGAAAACATTCTGTAAATGTCTATGATATTTATTTTATTTGTCATCGATAAAAATGACATTATTTTCGTACAATAAAAAAACTTTAGTTAGAAAAACATATTAATAAAACATTATTATTTCTTGCTTCAAATTATTTATTGTATTATCTCTTTACCTTTGTTACAAGCAGTGGACAAAACTTTAGTAAAGGCCAGTGGGGTTTAGGTTCCGAACTTACTTGGCATTATTAACAAAAGCAGGTCAGTAATTAACTTCTGCATTTTGTTTTAAAAAAAAGAAACATTAAGCACCGCTACCAAGGGGGAAAGTGTGCACAGGAAGAACGTGTGGAGTCATAAATTAAATGCACGGAGGCCTGTCTCTCCACGGTGTGTTCAAATATCATTTACAGCACGGGAGAGACGTGGGTGTGAGGAGGTGGGTAAAGCAGCCATATTTTACTTGACCGTGAATTAATTTCGACTGGAAAGCTTTGAGAGAGGAAGAAGGGAAAGGTGTTAATTCATTGTGACAGGTAGGGTCAAGTATTCAGATATGACAAAGACCAAGTTAAATACAAAACCAGGTGACATTTCTCCTAGACATTTTCTCTAATGTATTCATTGTTTTCTTTTAGGACAGGCTGAGGTCTAAAGGAATAAGCTTTCATACGTGTATTGTAATTAGAAAGTGCATGCCCTTCTTCATGGTCTAGCTAGACTGGAAAGATCTCTAAGGACAAATGTCTTAGTGTGTCTTCTTGTGCATATAACACAGATAATTTACAAAGAAAAGGAGTTTATTCCTTAGGGTTAAGAAGGCTGAGAACTCGGAGGTGGAGGGTGACTCCTCTGGTGGGGGTCTTCTTGCCCGGTAGGACTCTGCAAAGTCCAGGCTTGGCACAGGACATCACAGGGAAAGTGACTTAGCCTTGCTCCTCTGACACCTTAATCCATTAGCCCATTAATCTGATAACATATTAATCCAGGAACCGGTCTGCCCATTCAGGAGTCCTCTAACCTCAGTCCCTATCACCTCTAACTCTCACCCCTCTGTACACCTGTCACGCTGCGGATTAAATTTCAACAGGAGTTTTGGAGAGACAACTATTCAAACCATAGGAACAGAATATGACAGATTAACTGTGTGCCTCTTAAAACACATAGGATTCCAGTTTACAGAGCTAGGTGGTCAGGTAGATAGACCAAGAGTGTGAGCTATGTAAGAAATATAATACAAAAACAGTGATCATAGAATATTATATATATTATTAAAGAACGTAAATACCCCTCTGTGCTGGAAATAATGGAGAAATTGTGGAAGGCATTTGTAGAAAACAAGCAGAGAATTAAGTGGTTCTTTAATGAGAGCAGGGGACCACCGGTGTGTCTTGTTAAACAGTAAAAGTCCCACTCAACAGGTCTGGGGGGAAGCTGGGGATCCAGCAGGTCCAACAAGGCGCCTGGTGACACCACAGCTGGTGGGCCTGAACCTCACTTTACAGGGGAGATCAGTGTAGAACACTGATTTTTTTTAACATGCTTTTTATTTTATTTTTATTTCAGATTAATATAAGGGTACATAAAATTAGGTTAGGTTGTTTCTGGTTGTTAGGTGATGTCCCAGTTAGCTCATGCCTGTATCAATGACATCAGCATCAGTGTCATTAAATTTGGTTGTACCTTTGCAGAAATGCTACCTCCTGGACCCCACCCCCAGGGATGCTGGTGTTCTTGGTGTGGGGCGTTTTCAGCCTACTGTGTGATTTCACGTGCACGGATCTAAGAGATTCCAGCCCACATTAAGCATATATTTTACTTTTTTTAAGCTAGTACAGTTTTTTTCATTTTTTATTAAATCATAACTGTGTACATTAATGCATTTATGGGGTACAATGTGCTAATTTTATATACCATTTGGAATGCTTACATCAAACTGGTTAACATAGCCGTCACCTCCCTTACTTAATTGTGCATTAAGACATTTATACTCTACTTTTAATAGATTTGACAAACACATATCTCATGTATTTCTTCTGTTTGGGGTTGCCCATTTAAACTCTTTAGGTAAACTACAAATGTTAGTTTTATGATTTTATTGTCTTGGACAACATAGTGGGTAGAGGAGTTTTATGATTTTATTGTCTTGGACAACATAGTGGGTAGAGCATTTGGGTTTAGACATTTATCTCCTAAAACGGTTTTAAAAGAATGCTTAGTAGTAAAGTGCTCAAACTGATAACTAATGAAAGAAAGTCACAGGTAAACTGGAGGGATAGAAAAGGCAGATTCCAGGAAAAGAAAAGAAAGGACGTGATTTTATTACTTAAAAAAGTCAATTGCTCCTAAAAAGGCAAGAGCAGAGAAATGATAAAATATGAATTCCTGGATTAGCATTTTAAGGTGATCTTTGAAAGCTTCATGTATTGACCTGTGACGAGCTACCCACTTAGTTATACACACTGTGAATTCTTTGTTAAGGGGGAACTCCCCCCCAAACACACAACTTTCATTTACTGAACTAAAACCTGAAAAATGAATGGGTCTGGTTAAATATTATGATAACCTCAGTTATTTCAACTGTTAATAGCTCTCTGCCATTGAAAAGATACTTTATTATTTATAAATATTGGAGATTTAAATTGCAAAGAGTTTTACACCATCAAATACAAATTGTAAAAGATATTACTAGGAGAAGAAAAATGTAAATAAGAGAAGAAAAAAACAGAGTAGGAAAGAAATGAAATTAACTGACTGAGATTTCTTCTGTGCCCTGAAATACACTGTATGCATTGCACCTGCTAATCCTTTCCGCCAGCCTGGAAGGCAAGCTTGGATATGTGGGTTGATGGAATCATTTAGGCAACCTGACCAACTTGTAAATGGCTGAGTTCTATTTATTACAATTTTACCATGAAGTGGAAAATATAAAGGTGTGTGACTCAGTTAGGGTTCAACCAGAGAGACAAGTTCGTTAGGAGCTATGTATAAAGAGGCTCATTACAGGAGTCAGCGCTGTGATTAGGAAACTGGTGAGGCAGGGCCAAAACCCGCAGGATAGGTGAGCAGGTCTGGAAGAGCAGAGCGCAAAAGCCACAATGGGAGCTGAAGCTTAGCTGCTGCCCCCAGTCAGAATTTCTTCTTCTACTTCAGGTAAACCTCAGCTCGTCCCTAAGAGGGAACTGAACGATTCAGGCCCACTGTGGGTTTTTGGGATAATCTCCCTGCCTGATTGTGGGCTCCAGTCACAACCTCACAGCCACTGCCCAGAGGCCCCCAGACCCCTGTAGGAAGGGCTAGTGGGGACAGCAGCTGAGACAAACTGACCCTTCAAACTGACTGTGTCAGCACCCTCGAATATGTGGGTGGGGAAAGGAAAGAAGCCTCAGTGAGAAATAGAGGAGGGGAAAAAAAGAGAAAACAGTATCAAAAAAGAAAACAGAAACTGTTGGAACAAAGTGAAAATATTGGCATGGGATAAGCTAATGCGCGTATGAGTGTGGGGACCCTAGCTCTGCTGGGAGCCATGAGCTTTGTCATCTGCTGACCACTTCCTTCTGGTCAGGGACCTATTTGATCCCAGAATGGACCTGAGAGAGAGAGTTCCCTAAATTCTGAAAAGAGGCAGGTTTCTACAGAATTGAACCCAAATCTACAAGTCTCACAGGCACCATTTTGTCAGAGCGGCCTGAAAGGCTTGTCAGGGATCTAAAAATAGACCTGCTTTTCAATCCTATAATTCTTCTACTAGGTATATATCCAGAACACCAAAAATCACATTCTAACAAAGATATTTGTACCAGAATGTTTATTGCAGCCCAATTCATAATTGCTAAGTCATGGAAGAAATTCAAGTGCCCATCGACCCACGAATTGTTTAATAAATTGTGGTATATGTACACCATGGAATATTATGCAGCCTTAAAGAAAGATGGAGACTTTACCTCTTTCATGTTTACATGGATGGAGCTGGAACATATTCTTCTTAGCAAAGTATCTCAAGAATGGAAGAAAAAGTA
>CAUYRH010122825.1:0-21256 GCA_963574655.1 Perodicticus potto | reverse complement strand
CTCCCCACTTGAAATCTCTCCCTCTACCAGGAGCTTTGGTGTTTTCTGTATTCTTTTCTGTAAATCAATTCTGTCTTACCACGGAGGGGTGGGGGGGGGGAAATAATGTAATGAAGAATAATAAAATACATATATTTATATTAAAAAAAAGAAAGAAAAATTGGGCATCACATTATGACATGGCAATTGTATGTTTCTCCATAACATGGTACTCATAAAATATTTTTCTTTTCTATTTTCAACAGGGACATTTACTATTATATGTGCCCTTTGTGTACACACAATAGATATTTACATTTTAAAAAGTTTGGTACCTACTTATTTAGTTTAATAATAAGGTGCTACCCCACCCAATGAATTCCTCCCTTTCTTTCCTATTGGACCAATGCATGGTATGCAAGAGTCAGGGATGTTATGAGTCATTTTCAAGGTAACATAATCAGTACCATTTTCCTGACCGCTTAGGTAAAAGTTCTCTGATTAAGGCTTTTAGTACTATGTTGAGCCACATGGAGTCAGTGGAATTCCGAAGGTATGGAAGTTTAAAGATTTGAATGTAAATGTAAGGTGGATATCATTGTTCATCATAGACATGTACAAAATTCTAGGATGTAGACTGTAATGTTGCAAAATGTGTTAGCCTGTGTTTGATTCATAAAAGCTAAATAAATAAGAAGCCAAATGCTGTGACTAGCTATGTTAAATGCAGATCATCAAAATGATCATAGTGAAACTAAAAATTATTTAAGAATAAAAAGTAAAAGAAAATCATTAGTTAATCAACCCACCACCATGTGAATCATCACTGAAATAATAATTTGAATCAATGTTAATCTTGGTCTTCATTCTTGTTAGTACAAAGACAGCTAAAACAGCATACTATTTTTTGGCCTATGGGTTCAAGTTTAGATTTTATGTTTTATTAGCAATAGGAATGATGACATGACTGTGATAGTTAAGGCAATGATACATTTCTGGATGAATTTGGCATCGCATTAATTAAATTAGGACAAAGGTCTGTTTTTAATGTCAAGCTACTTATCGATATCCAAAAACTGATAATTACTTCTTTTGGTCATGATGGGCCAACAAGAAAAAGATTTACCTTGATATCTCAAAAAGGTAGAAAATCGGATAAGACATATAAAACAATAGTTTTATTTGGGGCAACAGAACACTAATCTTTGAAATAATAGAAAGAAACAACCCTTAGCTTGTTGCTAAAAAGAGTGTTCCTAGTCAGTCAGTAATGCAGACAGTGGGGAGCCAAACATAGCAGGTTTCTATGCGGAGAGCTAAGAGAGGTGAAGAAACAGAGTTCAGAGTTGGAGAGGCCAAGGCAGGTAAAATTTGCAGGGCAGAGTACTAAAGAGAAGAAAGCTCTTTAGAGAGAGGGGGAGAGAGGCAGGGGGGAGAGAGAGATCTAAGAATCTCAGAGAATTTTCCTCAATTATTCATTTGATTGCTGATCAGTATGTTCATCTGGAAGAACTTCCAAGTATAAATGTTATAAACAAAAACCAAATCTTCTAAATTAAGAAATTAGAAAACAAAGAAAAGCACATTAGAACCAAAGGAAGCAGAAGAATTTAATAAAAATAAAATCTAAAATTCTTTAAAGACACAATGAAAAATAAATTTTAAAATGTAAGCAAAGTTAATTTTGAAATGCTCAGAATGATAGTCCTGTAGCAACACTGATCAAGAATAAAATAAATAAGACAAATAAAATTAAATAAAATAAATAAGACATTGTGTTCATGTCACCATTTGGCAGTGTCTTTCTGAGTGACATTCATTATTGTTATTGTGTGGTTTTTTGTGCCATTACAAGAATATTAGAGTTTGAATCAAAGCAATGAGCAAATATTCATACTTTTTTTGTTAAACTTGGCAAGAAGGGAAGTAAAAACAGGCACATGTTGCTCCAAGTTTATGGGGATAAGCATATGAATAAAACAGCAGTGTACAGATGGATTAGATGTTTTTCTGAGGGGAAAGAGCACGTCGCTAATGGGGAGAGGTCAGGGCAGTTGGTAACAAGTAGAATTGAAAAAACATTGCAAAAAATCATCAATGTGTATCAAAATCATCAGCTGACTGTGAGGAGCATAGCAGACCAAGTACAATTGATAGAGAATCATGAAGATCTTAATTGAAAATCTTGCCCAACAACTCATGGTTCTTGGATCATGACAATATATCAGTTCAGAAAGCATGTGTTGAGGGAGGTTTTAGCCAGTAAACAAATAACTATACTTGAGCACTCTATCTGGTCCCCAATGATCTTCTTTCACACAAGGATAAAGGGAATATTAAAAGAAAAGCATTTTGATGACATTCAGAGCATCAAGGGAAATATAACATCTCTCTTCTATTTCTTCTTGGGAGGTTGTGTGATTGTAGGTATTGGTACATTTCCTCCACATTGTGAAGTTTCTGGGCATGGAGTTCTTTGTAGTAATGAGACGTGTTCTCTTGTATCTGTGTGTTTATCTGTTGTTTTTTGTTCCTTTTTTGTTTCTGATTGTGGTTATTAGAGATCTTACCAAAATATTAGTTAACTGATACTACTAAAAAAGTATGAATTAGTTAATTGGTTAATCTGGCCAAAGTTTTATCAATTTTGTTTATCTTCGTGAAGAACCAACATTTTGTTTCATTAATTTTCTGAATGATTCTTTTATTGTCAGTTTCATTTATTTCTGATTTAATTTTGGTTACTTATTTTTTTCTGGTAAGTTTGGGATTGAATTGCTCTTCCTTTTCCAGTTACTGGAGGTGGTTCATTAGGTTGTTTATTTGAGCCTTTTCTGTCTTTTGGATATGGGTATCTAATGCAATAAATGTCCTTTTTAGGAGTACTTTTGCAGTATCCCATAGGTTTTGGTAGTTTGTGGCTTCATTGTCATTATGTTTGAGGAATCTAATAATTTTATTCTTTACTCCCTCCTTGACCCAGCTGTCATTCAAAATAAGGTTATTTAGTTTCCATGCCTTTGAGTGGGGATGGTTTTTGTTGGCATTGAGTTCCATCTGTATTCCCTTGTGGTTTTAAAAGATACAAGGTATAATTTCAATTCTTTTAATTTTGTTGAGGTTTGATTTGTGTCCTAGAATATGATCAATTTTGAAATATGATCCATGAACTGAGGAGAAGAATGTATACCCATTAGCTTTGGGGTGGTATGCTCTGTTTATGTCTATTAAGCCAAATTGATCTAGTGTTACATTTAAGTCCCTTGTTTAGTTTCTGTTTAGAAGATCTGTCCCATTCTTTCAAAGGGGTGTTAAGAGTTCCTAGTATTTTGGTTTGTAAGATATCATATTATTCAGGCTATTTAGGATTTCTTCAATAAATCTGAGACCATTTAAGTTGGGTGCATATATATGTCAGAGCTGCTTGAAGGAAACAGCCAGGACTCAGATTGAGAGTACAAGCTGCAAAAGGTGAGGCTCACCAGAGGTGCAGGAGAGTCCCGAACAGGTGTGAAGAGTGCTAATTAATTTTGTGCAGGAGCTATGTGCTTAAAGACCACACAAAAAGGAAACTAGTGTTCTTTCTCCACAACTCCCACAATCAAGTACCATACAATGTTTAAGGTTTAACACCTGCTTACTATCGAGTGACCAATCTTATCTCATTCTGGAACACTGAGTTACTTGGGGGCTTGCCTCCAAGTTACGAGATCTCTCTAGGCTTGCCAGGAAACTGTCTTGCTCTCAGCATTTCCTTTGATGTATTAAGAACTGTGACTGTCCTTGCAAGCTTGTTTATTCCTCCACATATATATTGGTCCCTTGACTGGTATGTAGGGACCATGTTTTGTCCTTCTGTACTTTTGTTGCTTTAAATCCATTTGTAGCTGAAAATGTGATTGCAACCCAACCTTTTTTCTAGTTTCCATTTGCCTGAAACTTTCTCTTCCAACCCTTTAGCCAGAGACGTGTTTTGCCTTTAGAGATTAGATGTGTTTCTTGAAAACCACATATAGATGGCTGTTTTATTCAGTCAGTCAGCCTGTGCTTCTTCAGTGGAGAATTCAAGTCATTTGCCTTTAATGAGGAAATTAATCAGTATGGTGGAGTTCTGGTCATTTCTATTTGTTTATGTTATCTGTGATTTCTTTTTTCCGTGTTTCATAGCTCTCTTTGTAGAGAGCTTTCACCTCCTTGGTCAAGCATATTCCTAAATCTTTTATTTTCTTTCTAGATATTATGAATAGTATTCACTCTAAGACAAATGGTGCCTGCTATTACCACTTCTTTTCAACATAGTACTTACTGGAATACCTAGACAGAGCAATTAGGCAAGAGAAAGAAACAAAGGGTATCAAAATCAGTAAAGAGGGAGTTAAATTATCATTTTTCATGGATTATATGATCTAGTACCTAGAAAATCCCAAAGACTCCACCAAAAGACTCCTACAATTAATGATTTCAACAGTGTCATGTTATAGGATCAAAGTATACAAATTAGTAGTATTCTTATATACTAATAAGGGTGAAACTGAGAGTCAAATGAAGGATTCCTTATTTGTTCCACCCAAACAGATACAGAAAAAAATATGGAAAAATTAGTAACATTTAAAAATAAATTTTAAAAATACAGCAAAAGTTGATAGCAGACCTAAATTGAAATCTATGAATTCTGGCTAAATTTTAATTTCTGAAAGGGAGAATTATATTTGCCTGTATGAATACATGACAGATATTTGTAAGTAGATTTCACTCATGTTTTTCTATTGGAAAACAATAACCGTATAAACATTCTCATAACAGTTCTAATTCTTACAGGTATAATATCCTGTAGAGCATATATTAAGAGTCAGAAAGTTAATATGCCTTTTAACATGGATGTATTAACTTATGCTTCCACAAAAAGCAAATGAAATTCCCCATCTCCTAAATTCTTTCAACCGATTGTTTTTTAGTCTTCAACATGTGGTTATCTAATTTTCCCAGCACCGTTTATTAAACAGGGATTATTTTCCCCAGTATATGTTAATGTCTACTTTGACAAAGATCAGATGGCAACATGAGTGGGGATTTATTGACAATCATAATCAAAATATAAATGTGGAGTTTCTAATGCTCAAAGAGGAACAAAAAAGTGATGAAGATCAGAAAACAAAGTCAATTAATAACTTACTCATAATAACTCAAATTCAGAGAATGTGATAGTCAAATGATTTTTTTTTTTTTAAGACAGAATCTCAACTTTGTCATCCTGGGTAGAGTGCCATGGCATCATCATAGCTCACAACAAACTCGGACTCATGGGCCCAAGTGATCCTTCTTCCTCAGTTTCTCTGTTTTCAGTAGAGACAGGGTCTCAATCTTTTTCAGGCTAGTGTTACACTCCTGAGCTCAAGCAATCCACCTACCTCAGCCTCCCTGAGCGGTAGGATTATACACATGAGCCATGGTGGCCAGCTGATTTTTTAGGACATTTAGCATTGATGATAGGTCAAGATAATGGATCCTTTAAATTTATTTATTGGCTGACAACTATATTATTTGTGGTAGTACCTACTCAGTTTGATTATCATAAAAAATCCTTTATGGACATAAAAATTACTCAGGTTTCAGTTATCACTGATTGATCATAAATTAACTTATTGAAAAAACTTAATACCTTAATATACATTTTATACTGTATGATCTTTAGCTGATCCATTTGAGAATTGAATTTTACCTAAGGAATATTTTACACTTATTTTACATGTATTTATCTTGTTCTTTTATGAAAAAGGAAAAATGTATAGTGACTAATGTATGTCTTAGAGAATTGATTCCAATGGCCCTGTGGAGACACACATAATAACTGAAAAATAAGATATGAATAAAGAAGGAGTTTTTTTTTGTTTTTATGTTTTGAGACAGAGTCTCATTTTGTCACCCTTGGAAGAATGCCATGGAGAAAGCTCACAGCAACCTCAAACTCTTGGGCTCAAGTAATTATTTTGCCTCAGCCTCTCGAGTAGCTGGGACTACAGGCGCCTGCCACAACGCTTGGCTATTTTTAGAGATGAGGTCTTGCACTGCCTCAGGCTGGTCTCAAACTTGTGAGTTTAGGTAATCCACCTGCCTTGGCCTCCCAGAGATTACAAGTGTGAGCCACCGCCCTAGCATTAAAATGTAATTTTCCTAAGAAAAGAATAAGAAATGTGAATTCAGTTAAGAAATAATAAAAGACAATTTTTCTAGTACCTAGAAATATCTTAATTAGAGTAAATGTGTTGTAAAAATAATGATAATATCTAGATAATATCTTAATTAGAGTAAATGTGTTGTACGAATAATGAGAATGGCATGTGGCAAAACCATGCTTTGTTCTTAATAACTTGGTTTCCGTTCTAATTGAGTTTTGAAATTGTTTAATAATATAAGCAAGAAATTTTATATACTGAGCATGTGAGACCAGATCCAAATTGCATTTTATATAATCATTAAACATGATGAGGATTTCAGTTTGTCCAAGTAGAAATCAATTTCATCTTAATTTAAAGTGAATCATCTCTTAAACCTAGGCTGGGCTATTGCAAGAGTTGCAATAGGTAAACTGTGAAAATTTTTTTGATGCTGTGTGTGGCACATAGTAAGAGCTTACTATAATCATAAATTTAATCATTGATAAAATTTTCTTTTAAGATACAGTATCATGTCCTAGAGAAAAACATTTAATTCAAGGTTTTCTGCATCTTAATCTTGGCTAATGTTTTTAGTATTTCTCTGAAAATAAAGTACACAAATTTTTATTCTATCCTTCTGCCTAAACACTCATAGTTATGCCCACAAGTTATGCCCACCATGTCGAGACAAGATATTTTCCCCTTTTCTGTCCTTCTTAGTTCTGTATGCATTCTGCTTTATTACTGGCAATTTCAATTTAAATTCTTGCTCTGTTTTTATTTCAATGTTTTGTCATGACTAAATATAGTTCTCTCAGAATCATATCACAGTCAATTATTTCATAATCTTTTCTTTCTATTTCTATTATTTCATGTTCTGAGAAGCCATCTTAATATCTGATTTGCCTAGATTTCTAACACTTTCAGTCAAATTTAATTTATTTACAGGAGTATTTTATTTTATTGTACTTTCCAGATTTTGAATTCCTCACAAATTGAAGGTTTATGGCACTCTGCATTGAGGAAGTCAACTGCAACCATTTCTCCAACAGTAGGTGTTCACTTCATGTCTCTGTGTCATATTCTGGTAAATCTCACAATATGTCAAGCTTCATTATTATTATATTTGTCATGGTGGCTGGTGATCTGATGTTAATATTGTAATTGTTTTGGAACTTCACAGAGCACACCCGTATAAGACAACAAGCTTAATAAAAAAATGTATGTGTTCTGACTGCTCCAGTGACAAGCTATTCTTTTATCTCTCTCTTTCTCACACACACACACAAACACACACACTCTCTCTCACTCTCCTTTTATCAGTCATTCTTATTGCATAAGACATAAAAATATTGAAACTAGACCAAATAATAAACCTACAGTTGCCAATACATGTTCAAGTGAAAAGAAGAGAAATGCGTCTTTCTCTTTGAATCAAAATGTAAAAACGTGATTAAGCTTAGTGAAAAAGACATGTCAAAAGCCAAAATGCTCCAAAAGCTTGACCTTTCATACCCTCAGAGTTAGCTAAGTTATGAATGGAAAGAAAATGCTCTTGTAGGAAATTTAAAATGTCATCATGAATGACATGAATGACAAGAGAGCCAAACAGTTATTTTGTTCATAATGGAAAACGTTTTAGTGGTCTGGATAGATCAAAATAGTCACCACATTTGCTAAAGCTAAAGACTAATCCAAAGCAAAGCATTAAGTCTCTTCCACTTCCTGAAGGCTGAGAGAAGTTTAGAAGCTACAGAGGAAAAGTTTGACGCCAGGAGAGATTCCCGGAAAGAAGCCATTTCCACAACATAAAAGTGCAAGGTAAAGAAGCAAATGCTGATGTAGAAGCTACAGAAAGTTATTCAAAAGATATAGTTAAGACAATTGATGAATATGGCAAAACTCAACAGAAGATTTTCGGTGTAGATCAAGCAGCTTTATGATGGAAGAAGATGCTATTAATATCTAGGGATTTTGTTGGTAGCAAGGAAAAGTCAACATCTGGCTTCAAACTTCAAGGACAGGTTGACTTACTTGTTAGGGGTTAATGCAATTGATTACTTAAAAGTGAAGTCCAAGTTCATTTAAAAATCTAGATTTTAAAATCATTCTAAAAATCCTAGATCACTTAAGATTTATGCTAAGTCTACTCTGCCTGTTCTCAATAGGTGGAACAACAAAGCCGGAATGAGAAGACGTCTGTTTACTGCATAGTTTACTGAATTTTTTAAGCCAACTCTTAAGGCCTGGTGGTCATAAAACAAGATTCCTTTTAAAATATTATTGCTTATTGACAATGGACCTGATCACTTTAGAGTTCTGGAAGCATATAAGGAGATTAATACTGTTTTCATGTCCTCTAACACAACATCTATTCTATAGCCCATAGATCACAGAAAATAATAATTTTCAAGTCTTATTATTTAAGAAATAGGTTTCATTTAGCTGCTATAGATAGTGAGTCCTCTGATGGATTTCATCAAAGTACACTGAAACCCTCTGAACAGGATTCGCCATTCTATATTCCTAAGAACATTTGTGATCCATGGGAGGAGATCACAATATCAACAATAACGGGGGTAGGAAGAAGTTGATTCCAGTTCTCATGGATAATATAAGAAACCCAATAGCAGTGGAGAAAGTACCTGCAGCTGTGGTGAAAATAATAAGAGAAAGAACTAGGAGTGGAGCCAGATGATGTGTCTGGATTTGCTACAATCTCATGATAACACTTTTATGAATGAGTAGTTGCTTCTTATAAATGAACAGGGAGGTGGTTTATTAAGAAAGAATGGACATCTGGTGAAGATTCTGTGAACATTATTTAAATAGAAACAAAGAATGTAGAATATTACATAAACTTAGTTGATAAAGCAGTTGCAGGATTTCAGGTGATTGACTCCAATTTTAAAAGTGCTAAACGAGTAAAAGACTATCAAACAGCATGACATGCTATGAATAAATCTGTCAAAGGATATACCTAATTCTTATAAGAGATTTCCAAAGCCATCCCAACCTTCAGCAACCATCAGCCATATCAATTAACAGTCATCTACATTGAATCAAAGTACTCCACCAGCAAATCAGCACTCCAACCTTAAGGTTCAGATGATCATTAGTATTTTTTGTTAGCAATGTTTTTAAACTAAAATATGTATATTTTATACGCAATACTATTATGCACGTCATGGTTTATGGTATGGTGTAATTATGACTTTTAAATGTACAGGTAAACCAAGAGATCTGTGGGACTTGCCTTGCCACTATGTTCATTTTATTGCAGTAGTCTGGAACCAAACCCACAAGGTATGCCTGTTTTCAATTGATGAATAGATATTTATTAAGTGCCTTCTATGGGCCCAGCTACTACTTGAGATGCAGTAAATGAACAAAATAGACACTTAATTTTTGTTCTGGAATAACTTCTAATGTAATGGAGATGTGGGAGATGGACCAGGAAAAATTAATATAAATAAATATTTATTTATATAGTAATATTATATTATTAATTTAATATTAATATTAATATTGTATTATTAATTATAAATATTAATTTAGATATTAATATAAATAAATTATATTAATTAATTAAAATAACTACATCATATTAATTGATTAAATTAATAAATATTAATTTATATATTAAAATAAATAAATTATAATGAATTTTAAAATTATAATTGCTATAAAAAAGTAGAAGAGAGGGAGTAGGAGCTGATAACTTGGGGAAGGTAAATTTAAATATGAATGAAATGGTCAGATTAGGACTTATTGAGCAAAGGGTAATAGGGAAAATATAGAAGTACATGTATTAGCCCCTTAGATATTTTAGGAAAGAACATTACATGTAAAAGAAAGAATTAAGTTAAAGGTTAAAGATTTTCAGATACAATGAGAAAGCTAGTTCATCTAAAATGGTTCTGGATGCTCTAACTAGAGCAATAAGGCAAGAGAATGAAATTAATAGGTGTAGGGGGGAAGGATGTTTAACTATTGCTTTTTGCTGATGATATGATCTTATATCTGGAACCCCCCCAAAACTCCACCAGGAGATTCCTGAACTTCATAAATAAATTCAAAAGAATTCCAGCTTAAAAAATCAATGTACACAAGTCATTAGGATTCCTATATGCCAGTAACAGTCAAGCTGGGAGTCAAATTAAAGATTCAATAGCTTATTCATGATAGCTACAAAGGAGAAAAAATGCCTAGGAATATACTTAACTGAAGAAGTGAAAGATCTCTATAAAGAGAACTACAAAACACTGAGGAAGAAAATTGCAGACAACACAAACAAATGTAAAAGCATATCAAGTTCAAGGATCTGTAAAATAAAATTATAAAATATCTATCCTACCCAAAGTGTTACAGATTCAATGCAATCCCTATCAAAATATCAAAGTAATGGTGGACTTGTATAGTATGCTTCATTTGGAACCAGAAAGGAATCCAAATAGCCAACATAATCTTAAGGGAAAAAAGCAATTTGGAGACATCGCAGTACCAGACTTCAAAATACAAGTCTATAGTCACCACAGCAGCTTGGTACTGGCACAAAAATAGAGATGAAGACTAATGGAATAGAACAGGGAACCTAGTTATAAAACCATCCACATATAGCCTACTGATATCTGACAAAACATACAACAATATACACTGGGGAAAATAACCCTAACCAATAAATGGTGCTAGGATAATTGGATAGCCACATGCAGAATAAAAAAGACTCTCACCACTCACAGAAATTAATTCAAGATAGGTAGAATACTTAAATGTAGCACATGAAATCATAAGAATTCTAAAAATTCTAGAAAAAAATGTTGGAAAAATTCTTCTAAAATGTATAAGAAAGACTCCAATAGCAATCACAGCATCAACAGATATAAATAAATGGGACTTGATTAAATCAAAAAGCTTCTGCACAACGAGGGAAATAATCAGCAGAGCAAATATACAACCCAAGGATGGAGAAAATATTTATAAGCTATACTTCTGATAAAGGGCTAATATTCACAACCTACTAAGGACTCAAACAAAGTGGCAAGAAAAAACAAACATTAAAACATGAGTAAAATTGGGGGTGCCCGTAGCTCAGTGGGTAGGACGCTGGCCACATACACTGAGCCTGGCCGGTTCAAACCTGGCCCAAGCCAACTAGGGCAACAATGACAACTTCAAAAACAAAAAAATATATAGCCAGGTGTTGTGGCAGGCTCCTATAGTCCTAGCTACTTGGGAGGCTGAGGAAGAAGAATTAATTAAGCCCAAGAGTTTGAGGTTTCTGTGAGCTGTGATGCCATGGCACTCTACCCAGGGTGACAAAGTGAGAATCTGTCTCAAAAAAAAAAAAAAAGTGGGTAAAATACATTTCAAAAGAATGTAGACAATTAGCCAATAAATGTGACAAAATGCTCCACATCACTAATCATCAGGGAAATGCAAATTAAAATCACAATGAGTGATCAGCTTACTCCAGTTAGAATGGCTTTTATTAGTAAGTCCAAACATAACAGATGTTGAAATGGCTATAAAGAGAAGGGAGTGCTCATGCACTGGTGGGGCTGCAAATTACTCTTCAGAAAACAGTATGGCAATATCTCAAAAAACTAAAAGTAGACCTACCATTTGATATAGCAATCCCACTACAGGGTATTTACACAAAAGAAAAGAAGTCATTTTATCAAAAAGATACCTATATATGAATATTTATTGCAACATCATTCACAATTGCAAAGGTGTGACTCAAACCAAGTGCCCATCAATTCATGGGTGGATCAACAAAATGTGGTATGTCTATATTATAGAATACTACTCAGTCATGAAAAAGGATGAATTTAAGCTTTTAGCAACAACTTGGATGGAGGAAAGTGGTGTGTCTATAGAATGGAAGAAAACAAACAGTACATGTACTGCCTATTAAATTGGAACTAACTAATGAGCAAACATGTGCAAAGAGGAATGGAAAACTTAGTGGAATCAAACAAGAGGAGGGGAAAGGAGGGATTGAGTGAAAATTTTACTTAACCGGTCCAGTGAATACTGGGTGATGGATACAATTATAACCCTGACTTAAGCATAACAAAATGAATGTAGGTGACAAAAAATGTTTGTGCCTCTGTAATATTTTGTAATAAATAACAAATAATCTAAGATAGAGTGAAAAGAAGATGGGGTAGTTGGAGGGAAGTCAGAGACGTAACGTTGGCAAGGTCTTGCACATACAGGCCACATTACCTATTACTTTGACGTGGAGCAATTAAGAGTTACTAGAATATTTTGAGCAGAGCTGTCTTAGGATCAAGTCTCATTTCTGTTTGCTGGGAGCTGAGTGAGGGGACAAGGAAAAATATAAAGGAAAAAGTACCAAACTTTCTCTTTTATTTATTTTAATTTTATGTCCATATAATAGTGTCATAATACATTAACTCTGCATGATTTATAATTTATACAATATGTATTAAAACTCAAGTTACACTTTTAATGCTATTACCTGCTTCCAGTATTGGTAATTCCAACATCCATTTTGGTAATCTATTATACATCAAGAATACTTAATTTTTCTTGTACACCATTGATATTTATCATATTCTACTCTGGCCATTTCCTAAATACGACACAGAGCATATCCCACCTCTGAGATACTCGTTGTGATTCAACACTTCTCTTAAAATTTCTTATCTCATAGTCCAAAATTAATATGGTTTTGGATTAATTTATTAGAACTTAACTAATTTTACCAAGACTGTTAATTTAATGTAGAATTACGAAATTATAGCTTAGCTTACTGCCAGGTGTGGATACAAGAAACACATCCTTTATACTATCTTTGTCAATTTATTAACATATTTCCCAATTTGAAATCCTTCCCCTTCGGCTCAACTTATCAATTCCTCCAAGCCTATGGCATGTTTTACCTTCTCCATGAGGTTTCTTTTAACCCTTCCTGTCAAATAGATAACCTTTCTTCTTTGTCAGGAAAACTGCTTAACCTATATTTAATTAGTAACAACTAGGATTCTGGCATTTTACGAAATTTAGGGGATAAGTCAAGCTTGAAGCAGTCATTACAAACTAAGGGCTCAGAAGGAAACAATAATACAATAAAATAGCATAAAGCCCAGCTTCCTGATCTAGCCTTAAAAACTGACAACTAACCAGAAATAGAACAATGAACCAGCCCAAAGAGTAAATGAACCAGAGGGGGAATGATGGGGAACTGAGAAAATAAATCACACAAGAGACATGGATTGCATGAAAAATAAAGAGATGGGACCAGCTGATGACTGCAGCCAGCACCAAACCATGTGAACTATTTTATTTATATATTCCCTAAACAAGGTTGCTTATACTAACGTCACAAATCAGCAAGAGGGAATATTTTCATCTCACAAGATGAGGGAAAGTAACTGGAGAAGTAAAGGAAGTGAATCTTAGTACAGGGGGTAAAGATTAACTTTAGGGGGAGAAGGCTATGTTCTTTGAAGGGAAAGATAGGAAAGTATACAGAAGCTACATGACTTCTGGCGGAGAGAGCAAGGAGGAGAAAGGATGATTGTTGCTTTAGGAAAGGAGGAGAAGCAGTTAGGGTTCATTCCTTGAACGCACTTCCAGAGGTGTGGGGGTTCTGCCACCTTACAGTCTGCACTCCATATATCAGGATTTTGCTTAGATTCAATTCAAGTATCTCACTTTGCATTGCTTTTGTGTTCCTCTGTCTGTTATATGTCTGTTTTTTGTTTTATCCATCCTCAAAAATCTCTTTGGTGGTATAGACTATGTCTCACATATTATTAAAAAATAGGAATATATTTTTAAATTATTATAATTAACAGGTAATTTTGTACATAATTATAGGGCACACTGATATTTTGTTACCTCTATATAATATGTAATGATCAAATCATGGTAATTAACATATCCATCACCTCAAACATTTCTTTTCATTGGAAACATTAAAAATCTTTTTTCTTCTAGCTATTTGAAAATATAGAAAAATTACTATTAATGGTAGTCACCATATAATAACATAGAACACTAGAACTTATTCCTCCTCTACCTGTCATTTTTAATCTCTTAATCAATCTCTTTCTATCTCCTATCTTTCCCATCCTTTAGTTACCACTATTCTACTCACTATGTCTCTTATTTAGCTTCCAAATATGAGCACAAAAATGTGGTATTTTTTTCTGTTCCTGGATTATTTTACTTAATATAATGTCCCCCAGAATCAGCCATGTTGCTGCAAATGATAATATGTCATTCTTCTTAGGGCCAAATATTATCCATTCATCTATTGATGGGTACTGTTAGTTGTGTCACAATAAACATGGGGATACAATAGATGTACCTTGATATTCTGATTTCCTTTTCTTTAGATACATATACCATTGGTGGGTTTTGCTGAATCTTGTGGTAGGTGTATCTGTACAGCTTATTGAGGAACCTTCATACCTTTTTCCAAAATAACTATACTAATTTATATTCCTTGACAGTGCATGAGAGTTCCCTTTTCTGTGCATTCTGGCTAACAAGAATTAATAAAATTAATAGTTATGAAACATTGTGCATCCTCTTTAAAATGACTCAGATGAAGAAAATCTAAAAGCTCAACATTCCATCTTTTCAATATTTGGTAACATTTAAAAAGTATGTGTACGTATGGATGTGTCTAAAACTGCTAGAAAACAGAATCATGATTTGTTAAAGTAATGAGTTTGTTAGTAACATTTTCTATAGTTTTCTTTTAATGACATGTGGGTGACAGTATTTAAGAACCATAGATAAATGTCTTAAATTTACACAGATATATGCTATTGGTTAATCAAGTGATGAATATGCACATTTGAATATACAGAATGGTTTAAATCCAGCACATGCCTTTCCCTGTCCGTATCTTTTTTTAATTTTTACTCTAACATGTAGCATAAGTCCAAATCCCATCTTCCTACATTTTATTCCATTACTTCTGTCATGTAGGAGCTTTTATCTGCAGATCATCCGTTGTATTTCACCTACTCATAGCATGCTGAGTGGCTGTGAGGGGGTCTTTCCCATGTCATATGCAGGTACTCACATGGTCACTGTACTCTTTTTGATACTTCTAACCAGGTGTGAAAAAAATGTCTAACATTATTTTGTCTTTAACAGATTAATATTACTATGCAATCATTTTGATAGTTTTGTATACTTTTAGAATCAGCAATGCTAAATTCTGTTTACGGTCTATTTATGAAGAATAGTGTGAATTATCCGTACTGGCTGCAATATGTTGTTAAGCTCTCCAAAGAAGAATTTCCGATTATTTTTTCTCTGTGACAATGTCTTTCTTTTCTCCTGTGGTTTTACATCAGGCTACATTTGTTTTCTGAAGGGAAAATTATGATCATATCTGTTGTAATTCTGAAGTTTGTTTAAATTAAAAGGGATTTATAACTCTTATATTATCTTTAATTTTATCTATATTTGGAAAAATATATTATTACATTAGCATCAAAAAATAATTTTAAAAAGCCTGGTTTTATATTCTAGGAATATTTCTTTGATACAAAACTATACTTCATTATATAATTTTGCAGCAACTACCTAACACTTATGAAACTTAACTTCAATATATTTATACTTTTTCTTATTCTTCTTCTCTATTAAAGGATTTCAAACATAATCCTCTCTTCACCTCTCCCTTTCTTTGAAATATGCAATTACTTTAAATGTTATGTTGGCATTGGTATAAAGCTATAACACAACATTATACGGCATACTAAGTTTTATGAGACGTTAGTTTTCATTTTCATAATCAAGATATCAATGCAATGTATAAATTGTACCTGATACTTAGTGGTATAAATGTATAATATTTTATCCAATCATTTACCTGAATTATTGTATTTTATTAAGTTTATAATCCAACCAGGGATATATAATATCTGTGTTTGAAGGGAGGGGAAGATGCTGTTCTGTAATGTCTTCCATTTCTGGAAACTTGCCCCATAGGTTCCTGTGCCTCTAGCCATTTCTTGATGGATTGGTAGCCATGCTGCCTGACACTTGACTCTGCTACCAGGATTACAGGCAATTGGATTGAAGGAGACCACCAGACCAAGGAATGATCACTGGAATGTTGGTCAAAGGACTTTATAAAATTTATTAAAGTGTTTTTTTTCAAAATTGCTGACAGAGTGGATTTTAAACACTCTCCACAATTAATGTAAGTAGGTGAGATGATGGCTATATTAGGTAGCTTGATTTAAACTCTCCACGATGTATATGGATCAAAACATCATATTGTGCCCTATAAGTTTATACAATTATTTGTCAATTAAAATAAATTTGAAGTCCTATTAGTAATGAATGGTTTAGTTGACATGGAAGAGATGACAAAATAAACTACAAGATTATTTCAGAAGAGAATTTGAAAGAATCGTGTTATACAAAGGTGGCCTTTACTAGTAGCTACCTGAGCTGAAAGACACAGGGGAAAAACAATAGAAACTACATGAAAGAGAAACAAACAAAATTAATAATCTTGTTAATAATTATCAACAAAAAAAATTAATACTAACACTACCGTCATTACTACCACTAATCTACTGTATACAAATACCTGGTGAATAGCAACACATGTGTAGATGGAGCAGGGAAATCATGTAAATGATGCAGCTCTAAAATGGAGAAGGGATGGTTACTCCTGATTTCTTATCAAGATCAAATTATCACAGGGCATTTGGGTTGCTAGAGCAATCTTAGACACAGATGACTTCCTGGCCTCCATCATTCTACTTTATGAAATATATGACTTATTGTAGTTTGCATTATATTTAGGTGGCCTGGATTCCCAGGAAGCCTGGTAATAACAAGATTCACTTTCTTATTTCAATATGTATTTTTCAAACAAATCCCTTTGTCTCATCTTAATAAATTGATCACTAAAAAGTATAATATAGAATTCAGTTAATCTAAGAAGGAGATGTAACATGTTTTTAAGTGTCTTTTTTGTCTTTTGTTAAAAGTAATATGAATATAGGCAAGTGGTTCATTCAAGTCATTAATAAGTAGGGTTGATTTGTTTGGACAGAGCACTATTTAGTTATGCATATTCAGGCAAATGAATCAACCCCTCTCTTTTGTTTAAAATATTGCTACTATGAACAGGAACACTTTGGTATAAGTCCCTCTGTGACTATGAGGAAGAATTTCCCAAGGATGTGTGAAATGCTGAAGTTGAGGATCTTTGTATTTCTTATTCATCTATATTTCTTCATTTGTGAGTTGACTTTTTTATTTAGTTGCCTTTGCTTATTTGTTAAAATAGTTGTTCCAATTGAGGGATAATTTAATTTAATTATTAAATTTGGGGATTTTGTCATATTCCACGCTATTAGTAAATTTTAAATCTCATAACTGTGTACATTCAGACTTGTGCTTTATAAATTTTTAGGAAAGTATATTTTTCTCCCACTCAGAGCCTATTCCAAGACAGGTAAGGTCTTTGTCATCTGTTTGCTGGCAGGTTGACTTCTCTTGGTTCACCTTCATAAACTTTGAAGGTCCTAGCTTGCACAAAGCATCAAAGTTACAACCACCCACCTTGTTGGACCCAGGGATTTATTTCCTTTCTCCCACATGTATGTTAAAGGACTAACCTTTGAGTCATAGAATTTGACGAATACCTGAATTCTCCTTTAACTTCAGTAGTGGCTTTTTAGTACTATGTGCTTAATGTCTGTGAATTTAAGAAAGATACTCTCCGAAAAATAAAGACAAAAAGGAAAAGAAAAAAAAATCTTTTAAACATTAATGGGGAGCTCTGGTTCTATGAGTGATACCTGACCTAAAAAACAGTTTCAGAAAAACTGTAAATACTAGAATGAGAAAGATTTTGGTCTTCAATTTTAGTACTCACATCATCTTCCAGAAACTTTTTCTAGTCAATATTAATGAAACCCTTCCAAATTTTGATTGGGACGTCAACGCTGACTTCTGAGTATGTACATGCCATGACAATGAATTACTTACGACTTCAAGTAAAGATCTGTGATTAAGTCTCTGTTGCCTGTATGTGATTTCACCCAGCATGTCTTACCTGAATCTTTACAAACACAAGACTCTAGGATTCTGTGTAGAATGCTGTGTCCTCACTGCCTACTGCCCCTTCATGTATACTCACAGCTTCTATGTTCTCTGCTTTTCTTTAACAGTTACCATTACACTAATCTCTTCAGCTTTTCTGAAATTTCTCATTCTCTTCATGTTGAGGGGCTTTCAGGTTTATCTAAACACTAAGTTCAGTGGTGGTTTCTGAGAGAGAGAAAAAAGATAAACTTGTGTGCTATGTTTAGCATCTTATTAAAAGAGGTCTGCTAACTAGTTGTTTACCAGTCTTAATATGTTCTTAGAGGTAGAAGGCAGTATTAATAAAGTAGTCTTCCAGGTGTGCACTCTGTTAACTTAAATAGTTAATTCCTCCTCTGGATGGATAGCCACTTTCTGAGATTCATGAAGGAATGCAGGCCTGGTACTACCAGAAATGTATTAGTCATCAGAAACTTCCATCTCTAGATCTCTAACTTTGCTAGTATTGGCATATTATTCTACTCCATTTTTGCTATGTGGGCTGCACAAAGCACGCCTATAGTAAGTCTCCAGAGTGCAGGATACCAGCCTATGGTTTCGCTCTTAAATAAATAATTCACTTAATTATTAACAAATCTTGGGAACTCATTATTATTCTCCACATTTATAGATGAGTGAATTTGAGAGGTTTAATAAGGTTAATTGGCTGCCAGAAGCTATCAAGAGAACTCAAATCTTCTTTTAAGTCCACGTTGTCTGACACAGAAGCACCATACTCTGAAGAACAGAACATATTGCTGCTAACTAGGTGATAAATAAAAGAAGCCATATACTTACCTCACTAAATGGAAATGTCATCCTATATTTCCTGTGAAAATTCTATGTATGTTTTCAAGAGTTATGTTGATTTGGGGGAATTGAAGATTATCTCCCTTTTTTATCTTCAAATAATTTGGAAGACAAGTCAATACAAACTGCCTTCAGCTTTAACCTCCTACTAATTTCTCAGGGCCCTGTAATTTGATTTCACCTCTACCAACCTTAATAGAAACAAGAGCAAGAGTAATATTCACAGAGAGTTTTTATTTTTATATGTAGCATATGGAAAATATTTCTCATTAGACATTCCATAAAAGTAGTTAATAATAAATGCAGTATTTATCCAAGTCAAATTGTGTCAGTGTGTGTGTAAACTATTCCTGCATCTGAGGCTTTAATGAGTCATATGTAAAGAAAATCAAGAGTAATTTGAAATATTTAGTTACAGATATTCCTTATTCCTGCCCAGAGATATGAACCATTAGCAGAATTTTTGCTACTGAGCTTCTATGATATTAAATACAGTTTGAGATTTTTTCATGTGTAAAGCCACTTATCTCTTTTTTAAAAAACAAATTTAAATTCTGGATGAATAAATGGTGTATTACAACCCACTTATTTCATATGTTCCAATCAATTGAAATGATTATTGGACCAAAAATTAGAAATTGGTTTTTATTGAATATTAAATATGTTTACTTATGAGGTTTGACAACTAAGTTTGCAAACTTGCCACCGCATGCTTATGTTGGCAGCACTGGGCAAACAACTAGGTAAGGTTAGTAACCTCAGTATATCAGTGTCTCACAGTTGTGTTCATGTCAACTTGAATGTCATTGCTGAGTGACATTCATTACTGTTGTGTATTTTTGTGTGCTATCCCAAGAATGTTAAAGGTTAAATTAAAGCAATGAGCAAGTATTCATAAATTTGTTTTTTAACTTGGCAAGAGTGGAAGTGAAATCAGGGACATATTAGTCCAAGTTTATCAGGATAACACCAAGAAGCAAACAGCAGTGTATAAAAGGATTCATTGTTTTCGGAGGGGAAGGGAATATGTCACTGATGAAGAGGAGTCAGGGCAGATGGTAATGAGCAGAACTGATGAGAACAGTGCAAAAATTCATGAAATTGAGTTTTGAAAACATCAGTGGACTGTGAAAAGCATAGCAGACCAAGAAAACATCAATAGGAAAATAGGGAAATCGTAACTGAAAATCGTGGAATGAGAAAAATGTGTGCAAAAATGGTGCTAAATGAGCTCACGAATAAAGAAAAGCAGAGGAGAATTTAAGTTAGCCAAGACCACAGGAGAGACAATATGATATTTTTGGTTGTATTATCACTGGCGATGAAACATGGGTGTATCAATATGACCCTGAATCAAAGCATCAAAGTGCACAAAGCAAGTCAGCCAAATCTCCATAACCAAAACAGTTTCATCAGTCCAAACCAAGAGTCAAAATTACAATTCTAAAATTTTTTGATATGAGACATATTGTTCACCATGAATTTGGCCAACTGGACAGTTAGCCATTTTATTATTGGAAAGTGTCAAAAAGGCTGCATGAAAAGTTACAGAAAAACGATCTGAAGTTTTGCCAACAACTCATAACCCTTGTATCATGACAAGCACTAGTTGACACAGCACTGTCTTTGAGGGAGTTTTTAGCTAGTAAAGAAATAATTGTATTGGAACACCCTCCCTACTCACTCAAAATCCCACAAGACTTTTTTTCTACAGTTATACAAAGGAAATATTGAAAGGAAGTCATTCTGATGGCATCCAGGATATCAAGGGTAATTTGACAATAGCTCTGATGGCCATTTCAGAAAAAGAATTCCAAAATTTCTTTGAAGGGTGGAGTAGGTGCTAGCATGAGTCCAAGTGGAATACTTCCCAAGTGGACAGCTTCACAGGTGACTGTAGTGATATTCAGCAGTGAAGGATGTAGCACTTTTTCTAGGATGAATTTGTGAACTTAATTATCAGACCTCATGTTGGTGTTGTATATATGTATTCATGTAAGCACATACATGCATGGCTATATATATATATAACATAAATTATATCTGCTTTACTTTTCTTTTTTTTAATTTTTATTAAATCATAATTGTGTACATTGGTGCAATCATGGGGCACAAGGTGCTGACTTCATATACAATCTGAAATATTTTCATTGAACTATTTAACATAGCCTTCATGGCCTTTTAATCACTATATGAAGACATTT
>CAUYRH010122823.1:0-34327 GCA_963574655.1 Perodicticus potto | reverse complement strand
CCCCCCTCGAGATGCTTTAATAAAAAGAATATGTTCCAGCTTCATCGAGGTAAACATAAAAGATGTGAAGTCTCCATTTTTTTATGGCTGCATAGTAATCCATGGAGTACCTATATCACAATTTGTTAATCTATTCATGGGTTGATGGGCATTTGGGTTGTTTCCATGTCTTAGAAATTATGAATTGGGCTGCAATAAACATTCTGGTGTAAATGTCTTTGTTGTAAAATAATTTTTGATCATCTGGGTATATACCTAGATGAACTGCAGGATTGAAGAGTAGGTCTACTTTCAGTTCCTGGAGTGTTCTCCAAACTTTTTTCCAAAAAGGTCATATTGGCTTGCATCCTTACCACCAGTGTAGAAGTGTTCCCTTCTCTCTGCATCCAGGCCAACATCTGTAGATTTTGCATTTTGTGATGTGGGCTAATCTTACTGGAGTTAGAAGGTATCTCAAAGTGGTTTTAATTTGCATTTCTCTGATGATTAATGATAACAAGTATTTTTTCATGTGTTTTAGGCCATACGCCTGTCTCCATCAGAGAAGTTTCTGTGCAAGTCTCTTGCCCACATGAGCTCACCCTTTGATATATTTTTGTCAGTGGTGTGTAGAGGCCGCCTAAATGTCCAGAAATGTAGAAACATATGCTAGTGGCTATTTCTAGATGTCAACTAGAAACGAGAGGATGCCGCATATTCTGTCTCTCCTTTTGCGTTATTGTTAACGCATGGGTCCAGCAGTTATGTAGCATCCCAACCCATTCCTAGATGCTCTCATCTCTGAGAAGTTCCCGTCATCAAAGAGTGTTGAGCTTCAAACACTGGCACCTTATTTTTTGAAGCTCAGGCTTCCAACACAACTAATTGGAATTACAACATAAAAGATGATAAAGACTAATTTTCTTTTAAGTGGTAAGTGTTAACACGATAATTGAATTTGCTCATTAGGAATTTTTAAGAGCTGGAGTTTTAGTTCCTAGTGACAAAGATTGAAGGACGTGAGAGGATTCTGAGGGTCTGGCGTCCTTCTTAGTCAGGCCCGTGGGGATGGTGGGAGCACCCCCTCCCCGGGCATCTGACGTATGGCTCCGTGTGGAACCCTGTGTTCCTGCCCGTGGTGGGCACTGGCCCAGCTGAGTCAGCCTAAAGCGCTGAGAGGAATGGTGGGGCCACTACAGTGGACCCAGGTGTGATAAATTTAGAATAGGGACCAAGAAACCGTCTCAAGAAAGGGCTAGATAGTAAAATTCTAGGTTTGCGAAGCAGGTGGTCTCTTTTCCAATCACAAGTAAACAGATGTGCAAACTGTGGCCAAAACTTCATTTGCATAAACAGACAGGGGCTGCAATTTAGTGTAAGTGGGTATCTAATACCGAGAGCTTAGAATGTGTTCTAAATACTGTCCATGTACACATATATTTAATTATTTCACTACTCTCTGAGAAAATTCAGACAAGGCATAGTTGAGTTAACTGCTCAAAGTTATCAGCTAGTCAGTGGTAGAACTAGAGCTCAAACTGGGGCTTAACAATTCTGTTATCTTTGCTGCCAAGACAGAGAGACACCCCTGAGCTGCTGCTCTGCTGAACAGGGGTCTGGAGGCCCAGTCCAGTGCTGGCCCATGGGTTTATCCTCACTGTCCACTGAGGCTCCCTGTGGACCAGGGTAAGGTCAGCTCTGCTGTCCACCTTTCCAGGGGTCTTACACTTCCTTGGGTCTAGAGCAGTGGGTACAGTGACTTTCTTTCTGTGAAGACTTCCCCACATTTCCCTGGTGTGTGCCAGCCCCTAAGCTGGCGGCCCGGCCCTTGATAAGTCATTACCATCCAGGATCTCTCTCTAAAGTCCTTAACCCCATTTCTCCAGATAGGAAACAGGCCCAGCGTGGCCGACTGGTGCTTTCAGCATCACACTTTTGCAGGCAGAGATGGCGCCTAGAGCTCGGTGTCTCTGGGACCTGTAAGCTTTCTAGGTTACCTGTCTGGCATGTGTCAGATGGTGATGATTAGTGAGAGATGCAATTCAATGTGTATATCATGAAGACTATTTGGTGTTTATGTCTGGGTGATACTTATTCTCCAGTCAACCCCCTGACAGCCATTATGATTATATTTTCACCAATATTATTCAGAAACTGATGATTTCTGGGTTTTACCCATCGTTACAGTGGGCACCATTGCCCCAATTACCACTGTCCCGGTGTAAGTCCTACCTCCACCTTGGATCTCGGTTGCCATGGAAACACAAAAGAAATGGAGAGAATGTTCTTGAGATTTTGTTTTTCTGAGATCATTTAGCCTTAGAGCTAATGTATTGAGCAAATGCAAAACAATACCTCTGACAGCTGAACTCAGAAGGGTCAAAGAGAAAGTATGTGGGTTTGTGTTAAATAAGCCCATGGACCCTGGGCTCTGTGCATGAGCGAGTGGCCAGTGTGTGCTCAGATGGGGACGCCGCTGCCCAGCCCAGTGGAGGGATGATGCCAGGGGCCTCCAGTGGGAGCCTGGTCTGTTCCTATAGAGACTGAGTTACTGAAGAGGTGTCTGTGCCTGGGGGATCAGAGCTGCGTCCAGGGTGTGGGCAGTTGTGTGAAGACAGGTGGAGGGAGGTAACGCTGGTGCTGGGAGGAGGCTGAGCTTACAGGAGGTGCAGGAGGTGAGTGTCCTAAGCAAGGCGGCCACAGGTGCCTTGGGAGGGGTGGTGGAAGGGTAGAGGGACCAGGCTAAGGCTGGGTGTCCTCAGGCTTAGGTTACACCCCCTGAAGGCTTATCTCCCACCTTGCACACCCCTGTGCCCATGTACCCATCTATCCTTCCTCTGCCTAGGTGCCAAGGGACCCTTCGATCCCCACAGCTCTCCCTTGCTGGGGGTTGGGGGAGAGTCTGAGGGTTGCAGGCTTCCCTGTTCAGCCTCTGTGCATGAATAGCTATACTCAAAGTGTCTTCTCCTTCTAGCTAGCTGTTCCTTTCAACCCACTCACTCTTGCATTTCAAAAGCCAAGTTAGTTCGGGTGGGGTGGCTCCACCTGTAATCCTAGCACTCTGGGAGGCTGAGGTGGGTGGATTGTCTGAGCTCATGAGTTTGAGATCAGTCTGAGCTAGAGAGAGAACCCGCCTCTAAAACTAGACAGGGATTGTGGCAGGTGCCTGTAGTTCCAGCTACTCCAACAGCTGAGGCAAGAGAATCATTTGAGCTTATGAATTTGAGGTTACTATGAGCTGTGATGCCATGGCTACTCTACCAGGGGCGACAAAGTGAGACTCTGTCACAAAAAAAAAAAAAAAAAAAAAAAGAGCCAGCTCCTCAGTAGGAAGGATGAAGGTATCAGCCCCAAGCTGCCCCCAGAAGTTCCAGGTGACACGGCCCTCCCGTCCAGAGGCCCAGGCAAAGGAGGGGCTTTGCCTGTGCCTCTGCACACCCCTGGCCCCAGTCCCCATCTCTGCTCCTTGTGAGTGGGAGCCCCCATCTCGGAGCGAATTACAACCTGCCGTTCTCCCTCCAGTAGGCATGGGGGTGTCTTTCCCAAGGGTCTATATTTGTCATGGTCAGACAGCCCCCGAGGAGATGCCACCTTCTTCACATCTGGTCGGGGAGGAGTCTGGGGCCTTGTAAGTCCTGAGCCCAGTGCCCTCCAGCCAATGTATCCTAAAAGTAAGGAACTATCAGTGATTAATTACAATTAACTAGGTCTCTTTCATTCCCAGGCAGTTGGTATAAATATTTACACAGAATTTTGATCAGATATTGTGTCCAAATTAACATTATTTCCTCTGAAAACATAAGAATGTTTCATCCAAAATCTGTTGCTGTTTTCAGTCCTATCAGCGAGTCATGGATGGAGCCTGACAGCAGAACCACTGCACAGTGACCGGGCCTGGGGCTGGCCAGTGTCCAGGGAGGGCAGTGCTGGGCGGGACGGCCACCTGTGCCTCCTGAGGCCTATCCCAGCTGGCTGTTCACACTGAGGCCCCTTCACACAGCACCCTGCCCACCCCTTGGGGACAGTCTTTCGAGGACCCTAAGGAGGTGGACCTGGGAGCTGAGAGGGGTCCCTGGCCTCATTAGACACCCTCTAGGGCAGTGGTTCTCAACCTCACTAATGCTGTGGTCCTTTAATACAGTTCCTGTAGGTCGTGACCCACAGGCTGAGAACTGCTGCTCTAGGGGAGCTACTGAAAAGCGTGGTAGGGACATCTGGGTCCTGCTGCTCACAGCACCTGCAGGGAAGGGACTAGGACGGGATGGGTGGAGGAAAGGGTGGGAGGGAAGAGGGACCCTCCCCTCAAGCCTGTGGGGCAGATGGACTCAGCCCCGGGGTCTGGAGCGGCAACGCTCTGACAGGTTCCACAAGCGTGACAGGCGCACTTGCTCAGAGGAGCTCTTGGGTGAACACTTCTGTTTCTGGCATGAGAGTCGCTGCCAGTGAGGTGGGTGAACTTGAGGGTCAGAGTTCATTCTTGCTGTTCCGAAGACTGTTACTTGTGACTAGACATGCATGATGCTCACACGACTGAGCTCTGGGAGGTCCCGAGAGGGTCGGGAGGACCCAGGTGTGGTGCTGAGTCAGCTCTGTGGCCTCACCCTGTCCACCCACCTAGGCCAGTCGGCCTTCAATGTGGATGACCCAGTTACAGCTGTGTGCTAGCTGAGGGCCCAGCATGGCTTCACTGTGGATGACACTGTCACCAGTGTGCTAGCTGAGGGCCCAGCACGGCTTCACTGTGGATGACCCGGTCACCAGTGTGCTAGCTGAGGGCCCAGCACGGCCAGTTTTCATTTAGGGCATCTGTCCCAGGCCAGGGTCAGCCCTGCACATTCTCCCCGTGGTGGGCTGCTGGACAGGCCCCAGACAGGCCACACAGGCACTTTCAGCCTCTGCTTGGACAAGGCCTAGGGAGTCCTGCTCACGGTCCCCATCAAGCCAAAACTTGCTGGGGTGGAGCTGGGACTCCTCATGGAGGGGAGAAGGGAGAGGGCTGCAGGCTTAGTGACAGCAGGGGGCACTGTCTCTTCTTCACTTTGTTTCTTAGGTAGGAAACATGAGAGACCCTTAGTGGTGCCCGTGGTCATGTAGGGAAACCTTAGGCATTTCGGATCCTCTGAGCATGGAGAAAACAGTTATGACTGAGAAGAGATGGGTGTTTCCTGGTGACTGTGACTGCAACACACCACATGACTCCCAACACGCCACATGCCACAGCATGCAAAATACCACATGCCACATGGCTACACCATGTCACATCCCTACAATACACCACATGGCTCAAACACACCACATGCCACAGCACACAAAATACCTACAACATGCCACATGCCTCAACATGCCACATGACTCTAATAAGCC
The DNA here is from genome assembly GCA_963574655.1 of Perodicticus potto. Classification (NCBI taxonomy): domain Eukaryota; kingdom Metazoa; phylum Chordata; class Mammalia; order Primates; family Lorisidae; genus Perodicticus; species Perodicticus potto. The sequence continues at coordinate 28,984 of CAUYRH010122823.1, read as the reverse complement.
ACATGACTCCAACATGCCACACACCCACAACACTCCTCATTGAAACAGCTTGTCTTGGGCTCCGGAAAGCCAGCTTTTTGTAGACATTGGAAGGTAGGGAAAGAGGGGGTGATTTCAGGTCTTCCCTGACTCGTGGGTCCCATTCCCTCTGAGTCCTTCCTGGTCAGATCCCTTATCTGTGATGGGAGAACGGAAACTATGACACTTTGGTGGGCAGATTTCTGATCCTGGAGGAACACGGGGACCTGCTGGCCCTGTTTCCTGGGGGCCACGGCCACTAACCATTATCACACCCGCTTTACTCAGTAGTGAACTGAGGGTGACGTAGGCTGGCAGAGTAGCTCCTAGCGTCCTCCATCCCGTCTCTGTGCTGAGAGGGTGACCCTACAATCTAACTGGGGGCTGCCCTCCCCTGTGCAGTGGGCGTGCTCCCCGCTGAGAAGGCGCAGCACGACGCGACCTGTGCCCATTCCCTTCTCCTGTGGGAGACGCACCTGGTCCCGGCCTCCGTGTGGCTCCCCTGGGGGCCACAGCGTCTGCAGTGCTGCTCAGCTGCAGGGAAGGACACGTAGCCCCTCTGGAATCCCCTTCCTGCTCAGAGGTGGATTTGCGGTAACAAGTGACGGGTGAACACCAGTTTGTTATTATGTTTCTCATTTCTGTAGTTTACTGTGCACACGAGGCCTCTCACCATTTTGAACTGATTAATCAGTAAATATTTACGTAGCTCCTTGGAGGAGCGTCAGTGTTGTGAATTTGTAGCAGATTCGGGAAGGCCCATTCAGCCCTGAGCCTGAGCACAGCTGTCCTGGAATTAGGAGGCCACTGACAGAGCCCAGAGGCAAGGTGCCCCTTGTACTTTGTGCCAGTCACACGACCCTGAGGAATCCATATACCCCTGTCCACAAATGAGGATAGCAGTGTGCCTTCCCTGTCCACTCCAGTGCTGTGACATTCCGGTGAGGTGACAGAACTGGAACAAAGGGATCGGCAGTGTATATCCCTAACCGAGCAGTTTCAGAAACGGGGGCTCCATTCGCGTTTCAAGTGCTAGATGGACACTCAGTTCCTGCCTTGCCTCCTACTAACTTAGAACAACCACTTTCATGAAGCTTGATGGTCTTCCCTAAAGCACCAGATGTCTTTATAGTTGAACTGAACTTCATCCAGGAAACCTTGCTAAGGACAACAGGGATTGAGGAGGAAGGAAACTGGGTCCCTGCCCTCATGGGACAGGGCAGACACCTCGGTCTCATTGCTGATTTGCTCAGCCAATGTTTTTCCACGGAAAGTGAGCAGCCTAAACCTGAATCAGGCCTGCGCTATCCCAGAGCCACAGGAAGGAGACTCTGCTCCGGTTCATGAAGACTGGGGCAAGTGCTCAGCCTGTTTCTGATGCCAACAGGATCATCTGAACAGTCACTGGGGCCCAGTTAAAAATCACTGGAGCTTTAGGCTTTGGAGATGACAAGGACCAGGCGGGAATAGAGCCTCGTACTGCTCTGACAACTGGAGGCTGGGCTGGGCTGCACACCCTGATTGTGGGACAGGCAGGGCTCACAGTACTCAGGGTTTATGCAGGGAGCACGTCTCTGCTGACAGGCTGGGTGCAGACACCTGCAGCTCTGGAACACTGGTGTCCCCTCAGCTCGCTCAGTCCCCTATGCCAACCCCCTCAGGAGCCCATGGGTGAGTAGATGGTCACTTAGTCCTTTTCTCTGAATGCAGAGCCTCCTCAGCCCCCACAGAGGAGGGGACCCTTCACATCCATCTAGCACACCCATGTCAGGCACTTGCAGGCCCCAGGGCAGGGGCCAGAGAACAGGAGGAGGGCTGGGAATGCCAGCCTCATCACCACACTCTAGGCCACAGCCTAAAAGAGCTGAGGGAGGAATTGGGGACTGGAACAGGGCCTTACTCTGTGGTTGAGGGAGCTGGGAGCTCATTAGATGAATGTTCAGGCTGCAAGTGAGATGGGAGAACGGGCGTCTCAGTCCAGTGGGAGGATGGGGCTCCTCAGTGTGGGGGGAGGACAGGGCACCACCCACCCCCTTAGTCAGAGGTGGCTGTATGGAGTTGTTGCAGGTGCAGTTTTCTGGCTTGTCCAGGGAAGGTGGCCCTTGGAGGCCGCTTGTGTGTCCAGCAGTGTGAGAAGCCACATTTGGTCAGAGCAGGAACAGGGAGAACAGGACAGGGAGCTCCCCAGGGCCCCAGGGCAGGTTGGGGAGGAGGCTGCTCTGAGCATGTGTCAGGGAAGAGCTGGAGGTTGGTGACATCCTCCTAGGAGAGGAAGCACCAAGCACCTCCAGGCGCTGGAGCTCTCACCAGCTGTGCTCCTGGGTGGGAAGGTGCCATTTCATCCTGGGAGCACCAGTGCCACACACACCAAGAATTGGGCCAGCTCCCTCTGAGATGCGCTCAGCACCACCAGCTCTCTCACACTCCAACTCTCTGAGTTATTTTAATTCATCCTAAGTGTTTTAGGATACCTCTGTCTAGGCCAAACCATTTCCCACCTGTGACGTCTTGGAGGAACTTAGCGCCATCTCAGTAATGCCAGGTCCAAGGTCACCTTGAAGGTTTGGCCCATTACATTCAAACCAGAGGCCACTTGTCCATTTGTTGCTTCAATGGGGTATAGCTCAAGGGCATGCAAATGTCATGACTGCCCCAGAGGGTTGCTGGGTGAGAGGAGCCTTTAGTTTCTCCAGGGAGCATCAGTCAGAAGTCCCAGGAGTGTTGGTGGCCTCTGAGTTTTGGCCATTTCAGACAGCTGCTGCTTCCTAGTGGGTGGCGGGCAGGTCCTCTGAAGACTGATAGTGACCCCCACAGCGTCCACTCACTTCCAGGCCAGTGCTCACTGACCTGGGAGCTACTGAGTGTCTGTCCTCCTTCCTGTCCGGTCGGTATTGCCCTGGGCCTGTCCCCAGCCCTGGAGGCCCCCAGCCCAGGAGGTTCCCGGCCCTGCGTGCTCTTGGTTCTGCCCTGAGCCTCATTATTTTCGTACTGATCCCCCCACACACACACTCCTTGGGGCACTCAGGAGCTGCTCAGCCTCCCGCAGAACTACATTCAGGCACTACTCACAGAATATCTTATACGATCTTCCACTTTTTCATTTATTTCTGATCTAAAAAAAAATGAGGTGGAAAACTGGTTTGTGGTGTCGTTGACAGAAAATATGTTATCTGTCATGTTCAGATAGGACATCCTCCAGTTATTTAAGTCATAAGATTCTATCACCTAAATAAGGTCATTCCCATTGGGGAGATTACTCGGGCAGCTCAGGTCAGCAGGGTGAGGCTGCCTGGGACCCTGGTGCCAGTGTTCAAATGTGGGCCACTGATAACTTACCAAGATAGGATGTGGGATTGCTCACTGGAACTCCCGCAAATGGAATCTGGAAAACAGATTAGGGCCAAGGTCATCATCTGGGGCCCCAAGGGGACCTGTTTAGCCTCCTCCTGTGACTTTGAACTCTGTGGGGTGGAGTTTCAGTTGATCAAGGTAATATCTGTCTGGGCTTGAAAGCTCAGATGCTGGTTTGGATGTCTCAGGACCCAGGGCTCAGACAGCCGCCTTTCCTCTGAGGCTACAAGTTCATCTTCCTAATGGAAAGTGCTGGGGCAAGGGCAGGAAACTGACGGACGCATTCCTGCTGTGTGCCTTCAGGTCTCCTGCCTGGAGGGTTTGAATGGTTGTGGCATTTTTCTTTTCACCCCTTGGCAGCTGTTCACTTGGTGTGGAACTTTGATTCACTTCATTTTCAGCTTGGTCTTGGATTCGGGTCATGCACCTTGGAAACCAGTGGCCCCATTTTCTGTACCTGAAGACACTGAGCTCAGAATCAAGACGTGACAGGCTCCACCAAGGGCCACAAGCACATAGGTTGCTCCTCTTGGGTAGTTGATACTGTCTAGAGTCTACGCTACGCATGTCACCACTACGTTTTCCAGGGCCTGTTGCATGCACTGTGTGATGTTCTGTGTAAAAGAAGCTTGGCTTTTCTTCTTTAGATCCCCTTGCAGAGAAGGCCCTCCCTGACTTTCAGTTCTCTCTGCTGTGGTCTCTCTGGCTGGGCCTGTGCTTGGCCAACTGTCTCCAGTGAAGTCCAGGCTCTGCAGACGCCACACTGCTGGTGCTGTGCTGGCCAGAGTGTTAGTTCCATCAACCCCGGGTGCGTCAAACTGAGGGGAAGAGGCAGGGCCAGCCTTCCTGACTAACTGGGGAGCCTCAGCTCCATCTCAGCCATCCCCTTTCACACTGCAGCTGCTGAACCTGGGTTGTCAGGCCCTGAAGTGACCTCATTTAAAGGACCATCATATCTGTGAGGGACCGTCCCAGGCTGTGAGACACAAAGGCTGAGTGTCTGCCCAGGGTCCCTGACCCAACTTGGGAGCAGAGCGGAGCCTCAGCTGGGCCTCTGGAAACTCCCCGACTGAGCTCAGGCACCAGCTGGTGAGCTCCTCCCACTCCCCAGAGAGGAAGGACGCTCTCAGCTGGCCGGGCATCCTCTGTGCAGCGTCCCCCAGGTTAAAATGCTCATGTGACCACCCCCCACAGTGTCCTGAGCATCCCCCTCTCTCCCCCTGCTCTGCCTCCTCCTAGAGCACCTGGCCTGCAGATGGCCTGAGTTGGGGCCTCTTCACCCTTCTCATTCTGACCTTGTCTCCCAAACCCAGGTGATATGGTCTTTCTGCAAAAAGCACATCAAGGCCCTGATTCACCTTAAATTAGACTTGAAGGCCTCTTTTTAACTTTCTAGTTTTGAGCATTTTACTATCCCCCCAATACCCAGATGCTGCCCAGCCACCCTCACCGACCCCTGCTGTCACATCTGTACCTTTCCTGCCCTCAAAGCAGGAGTTTGGAGTTACCCACCATGATCATTGCATTTGGGTGCTGCATTCTACCCACAGCCCCTGCTGTCTCTCCCACCACTGCCTGCCCACTGGCAGAGGCGACGGGAGGAAAAATGAGTGGACACTGGGTGTTGTACATGACCCAGTCTGCTCGTGGGTTCTTCTAATCTGTAAGGAGGACGTCCAACAGGGTCCAGGCAGGTGGGACACCTGTGGGGTTTGTGTGTTCTCACCCCCTTTGCTCATGCGTGTGTTGGTTAGCAAGGAGGAATTGGTGAGAAAAGCCCCGGTGTCTTACAGCTCAGAGTAGCCGCTGTGCCCAGCTGAGCAGACAGGTGCAGCTGGGGCCTGAGCCTATCCAGACCACCTTCCTGTTCACTCAGGACTGCAGAGAACTCTGCGGGATTTTGCTTGCAACTGGAAAACTCCCCCCAGGTGCTTTTGAGAGCTGCCTTTGTGGGCAAGGGATTTATCTGGAGCAGAATCCTGGACGTGATGGTGTGGATTCCAGGTCACCCCTCTCAGGATCCAGACTGGCCTGACATATTCTGGCAGTGTCCTGTAGCTTTCTGAGAAATGTTAATAAAACTCAGTGAGTCCATCCGCGCTCTCAAGTAACTTTGAAGTCCCCAAACTGAGTGATTGACTCTGAGCACCTGGTGACCGCAGAGCTTCAGAAATGGAGGTACGTGGGGAACTGTGGGCTTCATGACTAGAACATCTTCTGGCTGCAGCTTGCTCTGTGGAGGCTGCGGGGATGAAGGAAGCAGTCGGTGTGATTCCTGCACAGCGTCCCCCTGGAATTCACTGCAAGGCCACTGTCCCTACAAGGGGTGATGCACGAGGCACCGTGTGGAAAGTGCCAAGACCCAGGGAGAGAAGACAAGTGGAAACAGCATCACGGCCTCCTTCTGACCTGAGACAGGGCGGGCTGTGCAGGGCAGTCCCGAAAGAGGACAGAGAGTCTGTAGCTGAGAGGGGGCAGGGGAAGGGCGCCCTGCGCAGGGACAGGGCTGAGGTGACTCGGAGCTGAGAAAGAAAGAGTGAGGTCTGAGGGTGGAAGTTAGAGCACCCAGGTGGCCAGGTGGGGCAGGTCACCACCTGGGAAGGAAACCGGTGTGCAGGAGCTGATGGGCAAGGGAGTAGGAAGCCTCCGTGCCGTCCTGGAGAACTGTTTTGTGTCCCTTTCTGCTTGTCTGTTTGGAGAAGTGATGGGTAATGACGATGCTAGTGTTTTCTGAGTGCTTGCTCTCCTGAGCACTGGGAGTGTGTCAACTCACTCCCAGACTCCTTCACGGCCACAGACACAGAGGCCAGGGCCCTCGCTGAGGTTGCATGGCACTTGAGGGCCTGGGATCTGCAGTCATCCTCGTGGCTCTGTTCCCCTCCCAGCAGGGAGTTGCTGGAGGTGACTGCAGAGGGTCCTCCATGATACCCACGCCTGCCCATGTGCCATCAGTTCCCTCGTCCCGTCCCTCACTGTGTGCCGGTCTTTGTGCTGAGGCTGACTTCAGGACTGATGGGGATGAGGGGAAGGGGCCCGGAGCCATCACGGGGCTGCTGTCCCGGGAGAGGAGGGTTGGCAGGGCCTCAGAGCAGGGCAGTGTGGGCAGCGGCGGGGCAGCCACGCGGCCTCAGGGCACTGCGGTGAGGCTTCCCTGTGCCCTCCTCATCCAGCGCAGCTGCTCACCTACAGCCCTCCCTGTGTCCACGCTGTCACGGAGCTAAGCGCCTGCTGCATCACAGACTTTCCTGGGAAGCCCAGGTGCTCCGTCTGCGGCATCCCTGTGCCTCAGAGGACCCTGGGTTCCCCCTGGGTGCCCTGCCCGATCTCCCTGTGTGTAGCGTCCTCTGTCCCGTGTCCACACAGGTTTCCTCTGGCAGCACTTCCTTGATGAGCCCCTGGGACATACCTTCCCTTCAGGGGTGGCTTCGGCATGGGACAGGCCTCCCCTGGGCTCCCGGGGGCTGCCTGGGAAATGGACGGGTGAGTGAAGGAACGAGAGGCTCCCTTTTGTTGAAAGAGCTTCGCTTGTGAGTGTGAGTGGGGCACCGGGTGCTCTGTGAGGTCGCTGTCCTTCTGCCCACATGAGGGACGCGCTGCGGGAGGTGAGGGTTGTACCCTCTCCCAGACAGTGCTAGATGCCAAGACCACACAGGAAAACTTGGGTAAGGATCTCACCAAGTAGATACTATACACTTGATTTTAAAATGCAATCTCTCCCAAACGTATGTGGCCGTGGAGTCCTTTCCTCCATAGCCTGTTTACTGTTCGTAACAGGTGACTTTCACATAAAATGCTCTATCGAAGCTTGTTTGGGGATGTCCGGCCAAGGGAAGAGGAGAGCTAGTGTGGCAAATGGAGCTGGGCCGGGCCCTTCCCACGAGCCCTGAGCCCTGAGCCCTGAGCCCTGCCAGTCCTACCGCAGGGGCATTCAAAGCTTTCTCTTGAGGTGAAGCCATTTTTAGCAAGAGAATTATGACAAATCTATTTTCCATTAAACAAGTGAACTGTGTAATAGTTACAGATTATAATTTTTTTCCAACAGGACAGGGCATAGCTGGAAATTAAGCAGATTCTATGAACAACCGAGCCTAATGAATCCTGCAAAGATTGAGCCATCATTGGCAACGTCTGGAACGGCAGCATATTGCATGTCAGCCAGTGAACTGTGTTCAGATATTAATTATGTAATCACGGTGGGTGCAGTGCAGGAAAGTCACCAGGCCTCCGTGTCAGGCGTGGCTGCCACTCCCGAGCTGTGCACCCGGCGCCTGCAAGGCTGTGTGGGGCGGGCGGGTTGGAAGTGCCTGTGATCAGAATACGCCTCTGCTGGGGAGGGGCAGCGCCTGACCCTCTCACCCCTAGGGAGGCGGCATGAAAACAGACCCGCTAATGGACTGAGGGCAGCGCGCAAATCAAATGTCGCTGGAGATGGAAGTGACTCCTCCGCTGTATGGGGACCCACAGCTATCATGTCTGCGACCTCGCCAGCCCAAGTGTGCCAGTGCCCTAAGCCAGGTACAGAGCAGCTCTCTGGGCTGATGCAGAGACAAGAGACGGGGGTTCTGATCTTGGAGAGTTTATAATCCAGTGGAGAGGCAGATGTGTGAATCGCGGCCACCAGCACAGGCAAAGGCTTGTAGCAGAGCCGCCATACTGTGGGGTCGGCAGGGAACACATATCCCTGAGTCACCGGCTGCCCCAGGGGTGGCCTGCAGGCTTTAGGATTTCGGCAAGAGCTCTGGTCCTCACCCTTCTTTTAGTTCTTGTTCACTTCTGACTGAGTTCAGCAAACCTTTGTTGGCCGCTGCTGATTGCTCTCCAGTGTGCCGGGAACTTAGATGAAAGGCTGTGATCGTGGTGCACAGCCTCTCCTGAGGGGCAGCGGTCCTCAAAAGAGAGTCACACAGGTGACTAGGCAGGTTCTGTGTTGGACACGGGCACAGGTTTGTGAGCTCAGCAGGCCAGGCCCTCTTCTGGACTCAGAAAATCTTCCTGGGACAGTGAGCACTCAGGTGTTGGGGGTGGGCATGTAGGTAGGGGGTGAACATGCAGGTATAGAAGATGAGCACACAGCTGTTGGGCCTCCACACACAAGTATGGGGTTGAGGACAAAGCTGTGGGTGCTGGGAACACAGGTATGGGGCTGGGTGTGTAGCTGTGGGGCTGAGTACACAGGTGTGGGGCTGGGTGTGGGCGTGCAAGTATGGGGCTGAGCATACAGGTGTAGGGCTGGGTGTGCAGGTGTGGGACTGAGTACACAGTAGTGGGCTGAGTGCATAGATGCAGGGCTGGGTGTGCAGATGTGGGGCTGAGTGCACAGGTGTAGGTCTGGGTGTGCAGGTGTAGGGCTGGGTAAGCAGTGTGGGGCTGGATGTGCAGGTGTGGGGCTGAGTGAGCAGGTGTGGGGCTGGGTGTGCAGGTGTGGAGCTGAGTGCACAGGTGTAGGTCTGGGTGTGCAGGTGTAGGGCTGGGTAAGCAGGTGTGGGGCTGGATGTGCAGGTGTGGGGCTGAGTGAGCAGGTGTGGGGCTGGGTGTGCAGGTGTAGGGCTGGGTGTGCAGGTGTGGGGCTGGGTGTGCAGGTGTGGGGCTTAAGTATACAGGTGTGGGGCTGGGTGTGCGGGTGTGGGGCTGAGTAAGCAGGTATGGGGCTGGGTGTGCAGGTATGGGGCTGAGTGTGCAGGTGTGGGGCTGGGTGTGCAGGTGTGGAGCTAAGCATACAGGTGTGGGGCTGGGTGTTCAGGTGTAGGGCTGAGTACACAGGTGTAGGGCTAGGTGTGCAGGTATGGGGCTGGGTAAACAGGTGTGGGGCTGGGTTAATTGGTTGGGAAGATGAGGGGGAGCCATAGAGGAGAAGTAGGGAATGGCAGAGGCATGGCTGTCTGTCTGTCATGGGGGCCTGCAGCTACTCAGACCCAGGCGTGTCACAGGGACAGTGACAGAAGGTGATGCTCAGGGAGAAGCAGTGGTAAGTGGGCAGGTGGAGTGTTTGAAGCCATGAAAAAGTGTACAGTTTGTCTCAGGTGCAATGGGACGGGTGTTGGTGGCCTGTTCAGGAGAGAGTTGGAGAGATTGAAGTCATAGCAGTGTGTCCTGGTGAGAGTGAGCAGTGGAGCCTGGTGGCCTCCAGACCGTCTGTCATGAGGAGCCGGGAGCCCAACTGTGTGGTTGGTGGCAGAGATGAAGAGAGGCCACTCTGTGTGCAGGGACAGGCCTCCCAGAGCTCGGATGGGGAGGGGTGGGCAGGGAGAAAGTGGAGCTAGGTGAGGAGCTGGGCTGTGCAGGTGATAAGTGTGGTCTGGCCGTGGGTTGAACATCCCAGCTATGCCTGTGTAAGCCACAGTGAGGGGCTCCTTTGTCCTGGCCGACTTCAGGGCAGATGTCCAGAGCCCAGAGCCATTGGTTAGCAGGGAAGTGACCACCACAGGGTTGAGGAATGCAGCGTCCAGGGGACAATCTCTGGGTGCAGAGGTGGAAGAGAGGAGCCCGAGATGGGGCCCGCTGAGAGGGCAGAGGTGATGTGGGCACGGAGCCATCGTGCCAGGCAGGCTGATGCAGAGACTGCACAGTGCTGGGCCACGGCAGGCACAAGGGGCGTCTGAGGACTTGTCGTCTCCTGGCCTGTCCTCTGTCTCATAAGCCCACAGACACACCTTGTGGTTACCCCAGATCTTTTTCAATGGGCCTTATTCTCTGCACCAGGTCCCCCACCAGTCACTGATGCTGTTTCTCCAGGGGTTCAACCAGGATTTGTGCTTCTGGGTGACTTTGAGCTTGGAGGACTAGGAAGGGAAGGAGGATCTGGGCCCTGTCACAGTGCCCCCATATGACAGGCTGGGCTAAGTATGTGGCCCTCGTAATGTCAGCCGTGACCGTCCCTCTGAGGAAGTATCCTGTGACTCAGATGTGGTTCCCACAGGGCCCGCTCAGCCCCAGAGCCCCTGCTCTCCAGCCTGTCAACGCGTGAGGAGCAGTTACACGTCTGAGGGACACTGCGTGTCAGCCCCTGTCGTCAGCGCTCCGCAGAGACCTTTAAACACTGAGCGACCAGAAGTGGGATCCGAGAACTAGACTAAAGGCTCTGGAGCTATTTGGCTGTTTCCCAAAGACATCCCTGAACTATACGGTGACTCAGCTGACACAGCCATCACCCCCGCTGTCAGAGCTGTTGTGATCCACAAAGCACTGTTATCTGGGTGGCACCAGCCCACAGTGGCCCTGCCTGGTGGGTGGCAAGGGAGGTGGACACTCAGAGGGGCTCAGCGGCTCTCTCCAGGTCACCTGCTCAGCCCGTCCCTGGCCTCAGGCTGCAGCTGGGTATAGAGCTCTCAGGAATTGCCGGCTCTGTGCCGCCCAGCCTGGGTGCTGGGGCTCACGGGAAGATTCCTATTTCCTAGATGCTTTTTTGAGTTTCTATTTACAGCTAGCTCCTTTGTGAGTACCCAGACAGATGGCATTCATGAAAACTCAGATATCCACCAGAAAAACCCCTCCTTCAGATTAATTAATTTCCATTTATACCCCTCACCTCAAACAGCTTTAAACCTGCTCTTGAGCTTGTAATTCTGGTCTCCAAAGCGCATCCACCGCCCAGTCTTCCTCAGCTCTATTTCCTGCCATGTTTCCCAGAACAAAACCTGGATACCACAACAGGGGCCCACGCGGATGTCATCAGAGCACAGTTGTTCTGTGTCTGCTCTCAGAAAACAAACAGAACAGAGCCCCATTTGTGTGCCAGCGCCCGTGTTTGCAGAGGCAGGAGCCCATTTTCGAGGGTCTCAGAGCCACACAGCAGGTCACCACACAGGCTCTGTATCTGTGTCTGATACGTCCAAAGTGGGACGTAGTTTCAAGGTGCTTTGAGAGGAGAAAGTAATGGATCTGGGAAGACCAGGGAAGACTTTGAAATTCAAGCTTAACCTTGAAAATAAACAAGATCAGAGGTGAAAGAAGGAGGGAGGGAATTTCTGGTGGAGGAAACGTCAACTGGGAAGATAAAAAGAGTCATGACATACGGGAGGAGCTCTGAGCTTGCTGTATTGTTGGATATAACATGTCCAGGTCCAGGGGCACTTCAGGGTTTGGGACGAAGGACAGTGGCTCTAAAGACACAGGTGGGACCAGACCATGAAGTCCATGTATCATTACTGACCCATGACTGGTTCGCGTATTGTGACTATTTCTCGGATCATGACTGGTCCATGTTACATGGCTGGTCTGTGTATCATGACTGGTCCATGTATGATGGGTGGTCCATGCATGTTGGCTGGCTCATGCACCTTGACCACAAGTGACAACTTTACTTGCATGTGAAAATAAACCCAGTGAAAGAGTCATTTTAGAAATGACAAATTCTGATCTATTTAGACCATCACCCCCCGTATCTGTTCTCCCTTGCACAGAGATGACTCAGAAAAGCTGACTTGACCTCATGTAGGCTGATCACTCATGTGTTACTCAGAAATTCAGGCGGGGTTTGTTCTATGCCCTGCAGAATCAGATTTTAAATTCTGTTTTAGCTTTTGTTTGTCTGACTACCATATCCCAAGCTCTTTCTATTCCACACACTGTCTGGGGATTAGCCCTTGGGAAACCTCTTTCTCCATCCCCAGACAGGCTTTGGGGACTGGACCTCCACTAGTCACCGGCTCAGAGATTCTCGTGAGTCTGACATAGTCCATTTGAGAATGTGATGGGTGATGACATCGTCTGAGGCCAGCAGCCGACGTGGGAGCCAGCTCTCTTCTCGGACATTAGTCTGATGATGGAATGCAACGGCATCAGCATTCGGGCTGTTTAAGGTCATCCAGCTCCAAGGCCCAGTGCTACAGGTTAGCCGGCGCTTAGGGTAAGATTCTGCCTGGGCTCAAACTGGCTAAGCCACTTCCTGCTGTGCAGCCCTAAGCAAGTCACTCTGTCTCTTTCTTAGGTTCCCCATCTGTGAAATGAGTGTTGTTGTGAGGTTTTAGTGAGAAGGCCCATTGAATGCTCAGTGGTAAAACTCACTGAGGGAAGGCTAGTTAAATTATTGTTATTAGCATGAATAAAATGTGGTCTCTGTCCCCAAAGAGCTACATCCCAGAGGGAAAACCGTCATCTAAAAAGATAAATGCCATATTTGATGAGTGCTGGCCTAAAGATAGCGCACAGGAAGAAGGGGCATGCAGGTGGCTAGGACGGGCTCTGTCGGGGAGACTGGGTCGCAGCAAACAGGCTGAGAAAGGAGGCCGGGAGGGTCCAGGTTGAGTATGGGGGCTTCTGGGACAGGATTAGCACCTGCCCTGATGGGTAATAGTTGGCGGGGGGGGGGGGGGAATAACCAGGAGCTGGGGAGGGATGATTGGAGGTCTTCCTTCCAGAGCTGTCACCAGACTACAGTGTCAAACATACCCCAAGATCAGTAGGCAGCAGTAAGGGCTCTGGAAGAAAATGGTTCTCTCCATTTCAGAGGACTTGCTTGTCGTTCTGGTTGTGAAGACCTTGCAGAACAATGAGAGAAACAAAGCCAGTGTTGAGAGGAGCAGGTGATTTCAGCTGCCCTGTCCTCTCTGGACACTGGGCCTCATCGTTCCTTGGTGCCTGCAGCCTGACCGTCTCAGGCTGTATCATGGGAAACCTTTTCTTGGGGTGGCTTGAACTCCTCTGAAAGGTTTCCTGAGGTGTGGCTCCCTCCCGCCAGATAGCACGTGGCTGCCCCTCTGAGGGGTGACAGAGGTCTCCACCTGGTTCTCTTGGTTCTGAGACAAGGAGTCTTTTGCTGGCCTGTATCTCTACGTGACGGGAACCATTGAATTGCGGGAAGCAGAGGAACAGAGGATGAGTCCTCCAGAGCAGGAGTGTGCCGAGGGCACTGCCCACAGCCCTCAGGGGCAGGTGGTGAGGGCCTGCCCTGGGCAGCACAGAAGCTAGGGGGCTGATCTGGACCAAATGTGGAGACACATTTTCACTAGTCATCTCTGGTTTGATAATTTGCTAGAACCACTCACAGAACTCAAGAAATTGTGCCACAGATTACCAGCTGATTACCAGGGGTACACATGAACAGCCAGATGCAGGGGTGCACGGGGTGGGGGGGAGTGCAAGGTGCCCCTTCCTCTTACCACCTGCATGTGTTTGCCAAGCCAGAAGCCCCTGAGCCTCAGGGTTATGCTGAGCTTACACAGGGCTCCCTCGCTGAGACATGGTTGATTGAATCCTTGGCCATTGGTGATGGGACTCAGCCCTTAGTCTGTTCTCCCTACAAGGAGGATGTGGATGGAGCTAAAAGTTTGGCCTCTCGCCTTCACTGCAGGCCACCTCTTTGCTATAAACTCACCTGTGATGGTGACGGCTCCTTTGAATAACTAAATACACTCTGTTGAGGGCATTCCATGTGTTTCAGACCCCGGAGCCAGGGAAGACCAAATGCATCTTTACTGAAGCCAGCTGGGGTCAGGGAGGGTCAGGATAGTAGAAAGGTAAGAGGCCAGGGTTTCTGACTCATAGTCCTGGCTCATTGTAGCCGGAGGCAGCAAATAACTCTTAGAAAATTCCTGAGCCAACGGTTGGGGATTAAAGATACAAGACATCTCTTCCCACGTGAGAACCCAGCAGTTGCTAAGCTTGCAGTGCCCGGGGAGATGAGTGGCCCCCATGTTTCTGGTGGAGCAGCTCTGAGTGGTCACCCTGGAACTAGAATGAAAGTGGGCGGTGAGGGGAGGCCCCTCGAACCATCTCTCAGAAGACAGGGTGGTGGTAGCAGGTGCAGAACCTGGACATTCTCACTTTTGCCGCAGGCAGGGCGATTGCAGGGATGACCAGGGTTGTGACAAGGGGTCCAGAGACCTATGCCTGGGCTGTGCCCTGCCTTGTTCCTTTCTGTGACACAGGATGTTTTCTTGGTTCTCAGCTGTTCTTTGTGCCCAGGGGAAACTTGCTTTTGGCTCAGCAGGAAGGAGGGACAGCACCTTGTGGAGCATCTGGGAGCTCCCAGCCCTGCACCCGCCCACAGGCCTGCCAAGCTAGGCAGCTCCACTCTGCTCTCTCTCCTGCCAGCGCCAGTCACATATGGGTTTCCATGGCAACAGAGAGAGGAGAGCAGCATTCTGAGGAACCCCACTATTTGCTACACGGTCTTTGGTTAGATGTCATCTTATCTCTATTAGAGAGGGCTCTTCAGTAACACTTTCTCTTATATTAGCTTGATGTTGACAGCAAATTGGATAGGTAGAATGGATGGCTTCAAACCCATTTTACAGACAGGCCAAGTGAGGTTCAAGAGGTCATGCTTTGCCAAGGTCTTTCCACTAATGAAAGGACAGAGTCAGGACTCACATAGATGACCCATGTCACAGCCACGCTGTTCTGAGGCTCCACGGCTAACACCCTTCTGTGATTAGATTCCACACAGATTCAGGTGCCCTGGGCACACACGTGACCACTGGGGAGATTTCAGAGGCTCCTGTTACCTAGAGGTGAGGAGACATCTCCACTGGCCTGTGATTTAGGCTGCCCTCTACTTGTAGGAGAGAGGGACACATCACGTGAGATGAATTTGTATCAGTCTCAAATTGATTTAGTTCCAGTGGCAACTTGAGGGGCTTGTGAACCCCATTCTCCTCTCTACCTGAGGGCTGGGAGCTGGGTGCTCAGAACTGGGGCTCCAAACCCAGGTGGGATGTTCTGCCCACAGAGGGCCAATGCACCTTTGGAAGATGGTCTTTACTGTCACAGAACCAAAGTGATGATTCTGCCCTTGGAAGGCTCCTGGGGCTGGCCAGCAACAGGAGGAGGTGGGCATGTGTGGTCAGGCCTGCGGGCGGGGCTGTGGGGAGATGGGGAGGGGTGGTGGGAGTGAGGGGGCTGTGGGAGGCTGCAGGGAGGGGGCAATGGGGCTATGGGGAGGCAGGTGTAGGGGCTGTGGGGAGGGAGAAAGGGGCTGTAGGGAGGGGGGAAGGTGCTGCGGGGAGGCAGAGAAAGGGGTTCTGAGCCTGGAGCTGTCAGGGCCTGGCGGGAGCCAGATTTCAGGAGAAGAGGAGGCATCTCCAGAGACTAAAGGAACAGCCAGGGCAGCTTGAGGCACCTGTGGTCAGACCAAGTAGCTGAGGACCAGCACCAGCAGCTTGTGGCCCAGAAGGAGGGGAAGGCGGCAAGTCCAGTCCAGCTGGAGCACTGAGCTGACAGGATGATGCCGGTGAGTGGGCAGTGACAGCAACAGGGAAGGGTCCTGGGTTGCCTGCTGCTGGCTATGCCATCACTTCCAGGAGGTTTTGAGCAGTGAAGCAGGTGAGGATGACCCTGCTCTGAAGCCTGCTAGCCCTCCTGCAAAGCTGCTCCTGGGTTTCTCTCGAGGCCAGGCTATGGGTGTCCTATTCCTCTGGGCAAACCCCAGGTCTCGGCCCATGAGGGCCTGAGCTCCAGGTAGACGCTCAGTTGGGGGCAGTTGGTCCCTTCGTCAGCACAGCAGACACTCAGTTCCCTACTGGTCTGGATCTCCAGTTCCACCCAGTTTGAGTCCTGATTAATGAGCTCCACTAATTAGAGTGCTGTATTCCCACCATCCCGGACATGGCTGGGAGCCAAGTTGGGAAGACTCGGGCGCTCACTCTCAGAGCAATGGGGAAATGGGTGTCCCCGAGGGCTGTGGGAGGGTGCAGAGCCCTCCCATGTGGTGGGCCCCTCCCCAGCGCCATCTGCCTGTGGCTGGGCCTGGAGATTTCTCTCAGTTGAGCCCTGGTTCCCACCTCAGCTCCTGTCCTCACCCCTCTCTGTGGGAGAGGTGGGTGAGGGAAGTGGGCAGTGTGAGGGGCTTCTTTGCACACACAGAGGGGCTGGGGAAGGGGGAGCAGGGATGACGTGTATAGGAGAGGGGTGTAGAAGCAGGAAGGGAGCAGAGGCAGCATTGGGCTGGCAGGAGGGACTCAGGGTCTGCTGTCAGAGCCACTGAGGACACAGGGTGGGGTCACCTTGCAGCAGCCATTCTCAGCCTGGCCTCACATCAGACATTGCAGGGGCTTCCAGGCCCATTGTCCAGGCCACACCTAGTCCAGGGACTCCAGCATGGCCAGTGGGAACTAAAGCCGAGGCCCTGCTGGGACCACAGTCTGTGCTGACCCCCCACAGGTGGTCAGGAAGATGAGGCATGGGACCCACATCGTCCCCCAAGTCACTAGCCTGTTTGGTGAGATCACAAAGGGCTGCAGCGATTATCCCGTCACCCTGCTGGAGAGGGGACTCCCACCGTCACAGGCATTTCATAAGGCTGTCCGGGTGAGAGGCTGCGCTTGCTGGGAGAGATGTTCCTTTGAGCTCTGAGGGGCTCAGCTCAGCCTGGCTCGGCTCTGCATCCCCCGGCCCTCCTAGTCTCTGCGGTCACTGAGGGCCCTGCCCAGCGGCTCCCAGGCAGCTCTGCAGTCCTGGTCATGGTCAAGTTGGTCCTCCAGCTGCAACACATCTGGCCGGGCACAGAAACCTCCTTCCACCCTTCTTTTCCCAGCTTCCTCCACTCCCACGCTGAACACTCTTTACTACAAGAGGGTCCCAAACACTGAGACCACCGTCCGCACCTCGTCCTGCTCCTCTCACCTTTCTACGTCTTGGTGCTCTGGGCGTCCAGTCTCTGGCACAGCACAGGTGGGCGGCCGGAGATAAAGGGACTCCTGTGTGTCTGGGTGCTGGCAACTCTCCTAGGAGACTCAGCCAGAAGAGCCAGGCAGGGAATGAAACCCACACTCCCTCAGGCCAGGAAGGTGACCCCAACATCTCGTGACCCATTTAGTCCTCACACAAGTCCCATTTGGGCAGCAGTGTCCCAGATAGGGAAACTGAGGCTCGCAGAGGTAACAGACTTGTCTCAGGTCATAGATGCTACTGGTCTGGGAATGGGGAAGCACTTGACCACCTGAGGGTGCAGAGGAAGTATGTGCCTCAGAGGCTGGGCAGAGCAGGGACTGGGCTCCAATGAGAAGCCCCCGTCCAGTGGAGGATACTTCAGTCAGGGTCTCTCTTGGGGAGTGGGACCTGGTCAGGGCTGGGCCAGGAGCAGGCTCCAGGGAAAACCCATCTGAGAGAGGCCTGGGCCCTGCAGAAATGGAGTGGTGTCCCCAGAACAGAAGCCAGGACCGGGCATTGGCGCATAGGAATCCCTGCAGGAGCTGTGGCCCTCAGGGGTGCAGGGAGTGTCCTGGGCTGGCCTGGTCTGCACAGAGAAGGCAACAGGATCCCACTGCTAGCAGGTTTTGGATTGTCAGAGTCAAGGCTATGTGGGGAGTCCTTGTTTTCTTGACCAGAACTGGGGAGAAAGGGCAGAGGGACAGTTAGGTGGGGAGCAGGTGTGGGAGCTCAGGCCAGTGACAGGTCAGAGGGAGCTGCACGTCTGAGGTCTGAGGCCTCTGCTCAGTGACCGTGGGGGCAGGTCCCTGGGCCAGGTGAGGCAGCGACGAGGTGGGGCCCTGCTCAGTCTAGTCTTTTCCTCAGGCGTCCGGGCCTCCTGTGGCTACAGACATGACTTGTGCCTCTTTGTTCCCTGAGAAGCATGCTGTTTTGAAAGGAGTGCTTGGAAGGGAAATATCCTGATTTGAAGGCAGACTAGGATTGTTGGAATTTCCGCCGCCAGGCGGGGGTGTTCTACACCCATGGAGTTTCCCTGCTCTTCTGGAGTCCGGGCAGTGGCCCAGCAGCCCCTCAGCCCGCCGACCCTGGCTTTCTCTGCAGAGAGAGGCAGAATTCATGACTCTGGTTCAGATTTTTACTGATGTGACTCCAGGCATGGCTGCGGGAGGACAGTGCCACTTGGCAGTTTGAGACGGTCAGACACAGCAAATGGAGCCGGCGGCCTGGGGAGGCCCCCAGCACTCAGGGCCGCTTGGTGAATGGAGCTTAAGCCTCTGTGTGGGCCCAAGAGGGGTCGTGGCCTGTTCTGCCACAGCTGCCTCCCAACAGGCAGGGTGGGGCCACAGTGGGGCAGTTGTGTGGGGACAGCACCCACCCGAGGCCGGGGACAGTAGGCTGAGTATGCCTTCCATGAAGGGGCCTAGAGCTGTGCCCACAAGTTTCCTTCCACAGCCATTCCTGAGGTGTCGGCCTTCACCACAGCCTTGGAGGCCCCGTGTTGGAGCCTCTGACTGCTCCCTCTGGGCTCCTTTCTGGAATGTTCCCTCCATGACAGGTACTCCAGGGAGGGACCTCAGGAACCTTGTAGGGGCCACTGTAAGGCCCCTCCTATCTCACTGAGGACCCCTCAGAGTCGAGGGCGAGGATGACTCCCACACACAGAGTCGTCCTGGTAATAAGCTCTTCCCTCCACATTCCTCCTGAGCCACAAAGGTGCCCGGGCACACGTCTCCTTGGTGTGTTATCAACAGGCCTCTGCAGGCCTTTCCTGGGACTCACAGACGTGCATCTCTTAGTGATGGGGACAGTGCTGAGATTTCTGATTCTTCATGATTTCTGCATTGTGCAGACATCCAAGTGTGCTCACCCGGTGTGGCCTGCTAACATGGCCTGGCTACCCGACTGCAAGGCCACGAAGAGGCCCAGGGCTCCGGGGCTGCTCGCCCCATGGCAGGCAGGTAACTGTTTGTGTCTCTAAACATATCTACACGTTGAAAATGCAGTAAAAACAGTCTTAAAATCTTACGTATTTTGTACAATTGCATAATGAATATTTGTCAATAAAGGTGCATTTAGCTACAGTTTCCCATTTCCCTGTGTGTGTGGTGACTTTTAAGACACTGCGTGCGTGGTGACTTTTAAGACACTGCGTGCGTGGTGTGTCATTGAGCAGAATGTTTCGTGGTACATGGCTGATTTCTGAACATTCTCTCAATGTCAGAGCAGGGAAGATTCTCTTTCCACCTCCGCCCAGATTTCTTCCTTTGCCCACCCTCTTTCTGTCTGTCTCATGGAGAAACAGGGTCCAAAGATCATCTGGAGGCCTTTCAAGTGAGAAGCCCTCCCCCAATACAGAGCTACTCTTTCTATCTGCCCCGGGTCAGGGAGGCCCAGTTAATCTGGGGAAGGCATCAGCCTGCCTGCTCTTCCAGGCCCCAGGTGGGAGGATCTGTAGCACAAGCGGGTCCCACGGCTGGCTCTGCTCAGTCACCACCCCTGACGCATGGTGTGCTTGTTGACCTATGTGCTCTGCCTGCCCCCCACCCTACATTCTCCTGTGCCCACATTTCCTGCTGTGGCCCCATTCCCTGTCCCTCAGGAAGTATCTGGGCAGGCCTGGAGTTCTGTCAACCCTTGGGGAGGGCCCAGGTGATGGAGCCTCCAGATGGTGGCCCTTGGTATCCTGATCCCAGAGTGTGCCCCCTTCTAGAATACAGGATGAGCAGCTGCAAGCTGAGAAGAGGATGTCTGAGCACCACCAGAAAACTCCACTCTGTGCTGGGACTAGCCTAGGTGTCCCTCCAAGTGGAACCCTGGGTCTCCTGCCCACTGGGGCTTGCCGTGTCCATGGCCTATGTTTGGGGTGTGGGCTTGTGACTGTGTTTACATGGGATTCCTGACTTAGGACCCTGGTGCCCTAGGGGACAGGTGCAGGTGTATATGCCCCTCCCCTAGGCTTTTATTGTACCAAGAATCGTGTGTGTGAAGATGAAGCCCAAAGTGGGACAGAAAGGCCGGTTTACTCAACGTGAGGCTCCCTGAGCTGGGACATCAGAGCCCTGGCCACTGCCATCCAGGCCAAGCACTGAGATTCAGGAAATGGGAGTTGACCACCAGAACCCTCCGTTTCCCTATATGCAAAGTGGGGGTGGTGGAAAAAAAAAACAAATGCAACTTTTCAGGGTGACTTTATGGACAGCTTGAAAAGGGCTAACCACAAGGCACCCCACAAACGCTGATTCCTGGAAAGGTGTATCCAGAAGGTCTCACACTCGGGGTGAACGCTGTGGTCGTCTTTTAGAGCCTTCTCAGGAAGGTGGAGGCAGCTGCAGCACCACGTGCTTCTTGCAGGGGAGGGGAGGGGAGGGCAAGTGACCGCAGGAAGCCCAGCTCCAGACTTGGACGTCTTCGGGTACTGCGTTCCCAGGCTGTCACAGGCAGATCTGTGGCTTCCCGGCCGCCCCCACGCACTGCAGCCACGCTGTGTTCTTCCTGAGACCGTCCCATATGCCTGCGTTTTCCCCTCAGGGAAGTCGCCCACTGTGCACACAGCCAGACACTCTGCCAGGGGGACCGTGAGTCACACACTCTGAGAGCTCCCGGAGTGTCACCGACAGGATCTGTCATCACTGTGTCAGTGGCACGCTCTTCAGTGCTGACGCTGACTTGCGCCTGGGCAGGGCGGCCCCTCCGAGCCCGGCTGCATCCTGTTGCTGCTCCTCTTTGCCCGGTTCTCAGGTCCCACAGTGTGTGGTCGGAGGGCACCAGGCCGCCTTTGGACACAGCCTCCAACTGTGGCTTCTTTGATTTGCTCAGCCTGGTAGATAATTTGGATTTAAAGGAAAGGGTTCTCGGAGCCACAGACCAGAAACTACAGTGGAAAAACCTCACAGTGCGGCTGGCACCTTCCTGTCTGGCTTGAATTCATTTTGTATTAAGCACTAAATCTCAACCTGGGGCTTGTCTAGGGAGGAAAGAAAGGCAAAGGCCGGTGAGCCCTTCTGGTGATGGAGAATTCACAGGGGCAGAGGGCTGGGGCCCTGGGGCCTGGGGCCTTAGTCACACCCCAGGGTTCGAGAGGGAGGGGGAAATGCCCAGATCGAGGAGCCTGGCAGCCCAGCCCCACCCGGCTGGTGGTGGAGGGGAGCAGCATGCATCTGGCAGCTCGTGCCCTCCGCGCAGAGGGGAGTGGGGCTGATGAATGACCCTCTCCTCAGAGAGAAACAGGTCCATACATCATCCCAGCCAGGAATTGGCATCCTCGTAGAGTAGGGGAAGATGGAGGGAAGTCTCTAAGTGCAGGCCTCCAGCTCTGGTCGTCGGAAGGACGAAGGGCGACAGGGCAGGAGCTGTCCCTGTGCCTCCCCAGGAAGCTGTCATGTGGGGACTCTGAGACGCTGGGGTGTCAGGTGTGGGTGTCCATGGGTTCGCTGGAGTTGACACAGCAATGCCTAAGGTCCCCTCAGGCCAGGAGTGCTGAGACCTTGGGGCACCTAAGTTCTGCCTGTGGGGCCTCCAGGACAGTCCTCCCAGGTCATGGGTGACCCATGTTCCAGAGCGTGGTGCAGACAGGGTGCTCAGGGGAGCAGGCACCAGATAGCTCTGCCTCCAGGCTCAGGTCCTACCAGACCCCTTGCACTAGCTGGTGGGTGAATCCCCCACTGATAAAACTGGGGACAGCTCCCTGGAGGCTGCAAGGTCCCTCAGACCTGGCGTCATTGCTGGAATCCCTCAGAGAGGCTGGGAACTCTCTTGGGCTCTGGCTGCTGGCTCTGCCCTGTAGGCCCAGGCTCTCTGCTCTCTCTAAAGTCCAGGCTGGGGTGAGAGATTGCCTGGTCTCTGCCCACGACTCTCTTCAGATCTGGCCAGGGCCAGGGTCTGCCTGGTCTCTGCCCAGGTCGGTCTTCTAACTGTGGTTTCATTCTCACTGTTGCCATGAGGCTTCTACACTCCCCAGACAGCTGTGTGGGACCCCGTCCTTGCCTCCTCGCCTTACGTCACCAAACCCATCTGCCCTCTGCAAGTTCGACACTGGCTTTCTGGGGGGTGCTCCAGGTCAATTTCCCACACTTGCTGAACCCAGTGAGCCCCCCGAAACCTCCCTTCTCTTACTCAGCTT
Organism: Perodicticus potto; assembly: GCA_963574655.1. NCBI lineage: Eukaryota > Metazoa > Chordata > Mammalia > Primates > Lorisidae > Perodicticus > Perodicticus potto. Next base: position 6,909 of record CAUYRH010122823.1, on the reverse strand, counting down.
CTTGCTGAAGCCCAGCTCTTGGGTTGCTGGGCTGCCAGGTCATGGCTGTATTAGACTTTCTGTCCCACTGCCCAGAGTCATATCCAAGGAGAGTCTACATTGCAACAGGCTGGTAGGAGGGGTCGAAACTTAGGGTCAGGGAGGACATGGCAAATATCCTCAGAGGCCCGTCCAGTGAAGAATAGGCATGTGGCTTAAAAATGGGCAGAATGCACTGACTTCTACCTAGAGATGCTGAGGAAAGTGTCAGATACTGGGAGTTTTTGTCACCTGGCAGTGTCTGGGGTAGGAGCACCTGAGAGCTGACTCGGCCCCAGCTAAGGCCCGAGAGGGCACCAGATGTTGGGACAAGGAGTGAGGAGGGTGGTGACAATTGGATGCTTGGGGGTATGATGGGACACTGTAGGAGGGGTCCTGAGAGGTTGACAACAGAGGATTTGGAAGGCTCCAGAGAAACAGAAACTGGCCTCCAACCCCTCTGCACAGTCTATAGAGCCACCTTCCAGATCCGACAGCGAGGACCCCTGCCTCCTGCTAGTCACATGTGGTCGTGTTCATGTTTGTTTTAATAAAAAATAATTTCCCTTGGAAAATTAAAAATTTTAAAAGCTGGTTGTCAAAAAACATAGGTACCTAGGCACGATTGCTACATATTTTTCTAGTATACCAGGCATGCAGCATTCTTCTTCTGAACAACAAAAACATCTCCAAGTGTAGTTTGAGTAACATGGTTGGAGAAAGCTAAGCCTGCCCAAGGAGGAAACTGTTCCCTGCTCCATTTGCAGGGCACATATGCATCCCCCACACATGCTCCCGTGTGCACAGGTACATGCAAGTCTTTCACGTACACACATGTGTGCTCACACATGTACACAGGCACCTGCATTCCCCCAAATACACATTGGCTCACACATGTACACGGGCACCTATATACCCCTCATACACACATGTGCTCACACATGTACAGGGACCTTTGTATACCCCCCATACACACACATGCTCACACATGTACAGGGGCAAGTGCACACTCCCTCATACACACACGGGCTCATACATGTACATGGGCACCTGCAAACCCACCATACACCCACGTGCTCACACATGTACACAGGCACCGGCAGAGCCCCTCATACACACACGGGCTCACACACGTACACAGACACTTACACACCCCCTCACACACCCACGTGCTCACACATGTACACAGGTACCTGCACATCCCCGCATCTTCATACCTGTACATGGGTACCTGCACACCCACATATACACCCTTGTTCAGACATGTATTGGGGCACCTACCCACCCCCCACATACATACAGCAGACACACACACTCACGAGTAATGTAAAAACCTGTTTTGTTTCCAGGAGGTGGAATTCATGAAACCCTGTCAGAGCTTCAGGCACAGACACTGTGCATCTCCCAGATGGCAGAGCCCAGGAAGATGGAAGGGTAGTCCGGCTCACCCCCAGGGACAGGCTGGAAAACTAGGTCTTTCACAGGCACTGGTGGTGCTGGAGGCAGGGGGCCAGGGAGCAGACCCAAGGGGCTCCTGGTCTGGTAACATTTTCCCAACACCTGTTGGCTCCCGGCTCGGAGCCCAGGGCCCTTGGCCCACCATGCCACGCCTGGCCGCAGTTGCTGTGTGATTAGCTGGTAATGTGGAGCAGGCCAGCGGCCTGACTGACGGCTCGGGCCCTGTGATGGTGGTCTTTTATGCAGGCGCCCTGCCTGGATGAGAGGCAGCATGACGAAGCAGGCTGACCTTTACTGCATGGGGGAAACCAAGGCTGTTTGCAGATTATCCTGCTTAATCCTCACCCCAGGGGGGTGCTGGCCTGATTTCACCAGTAGAAAACAGCCTCTAGCAATTTCGCTAAGCATGAATTTCACAGCAAGTGCAAGGTCACCGTGTCCTCCCAGCCCATGCCAGGACCAGAGCCCTGGACTGGAGCTGTGGAGTCCACGGCCATGTGCTAGCCCCCTCCTCTCCCTCGGTCCTGAGATGCTTCTCTGGGCCCACTGCAGTCCTCAGGCCAGGCAGGAGGCTCCTGCAGCCCAGGTCTTCAGCATTGCCCTAGGGACTCAGGCCTCAGGGCTCCCGCCAGTGGCCACTGGCCACTAGCCATGGACCCCACTCCAGAGCCTGGGCAGGATGCAGCTTGCAGTATTCTCGCTCCTGCGGGGGGCTGGGCTTTGCCTTACTTTGGGGATATGTGCTGTCCTTGAGAAATCACCCCAAGGAGAGAGAAGAGCAGAACGGTCCTGCCTACGGCAACATGGACCCGCCGTCCACAGGCTGCAGCTAATTGGGCCCGTTCCGCTCACAGAGGTTCTCATTAAATAGCTGTTCCCTGCAGTGGCTTTGTGTTATCATCAGGGCAAGGGCAGGGCAGATGGCGCAGCCTCAGGTAGAGCGGGCTCCAGGGAGCTGTGGCCTCCCCCTAGTGCAGGAGTCAGGTGTCCAGTCATGCGCAGCACAGAGGGACAGGCAGCGGCCCCGTGGTCAGGAGGCACTGCCCTCTGCTACACGCTCCACTCCCGACCTTATTCCATTTTAACGTAAATTCCATCAATTGCTTCCTTTGCAAATGAGGACACTGAGGCTCAGAGAGATGGATGAGTGAGAATGGGCAGAGCAGGGCTGGCTGTTGGCTGTGGCTTCCCATACCCGGGCTTGGCACCTGCCTGGACCAGGCATACCTCCCCAGGGTAAGCGAAGGTGACGTGTTCTCTGGTGGGATGGCCCTGTCAGAAGTGTTGCTGCCCAAGGATCCCTGGGCAGCCCAGGCTGCTCTCTCGCCGTCCATGGCATCCCTGACTCTTCAAGGAGGCACACTTGGCCCTGCTTGATGATGAAGAGATTGTAGTTGTGGGAAGTTTGGTTATATTCCAAATCTCACAGTTAGTGAATGGCAGAGTCATAATTCAAAACAAGATGTGTTTTACTGAAAGACTTGTTCCATTCCTGGTCAGCTTATTCATTCATTGATTCTTCCAAGAAATCTGTGTTCTATCATAGACTAGAATATGTGCGAGCCATACGTTTTTGCTAACAAGCAATGGTCCTGATGCTTTCTTCCAAATGAAGACAAATTGCCTTGACCATCTCTGAAAGCTCGGCCGCAGGAGCCCAAGAGGGGAGCCAGGTCTGGAGAAGTCGGTGTAGAAGGTTCCCACACAGAGCTGCCCTGCAAATAAAACACGGGCTTCCTCCTTAAATAACCAATCACATTATGCATTCTCAGGGTTTACTCCCCCTTAGAGAATTGGAAGGAAATTCATACTTTCCAAGGAAATTAAACTCTTCGAGGAAATAGTTGATTCTAGGACTGAAGCATTAAATGCACAAGCTGAGCCCAGTGCACCTTGTATAGCCAGAGAGCAAGGGAGTGCTCAGACACAAAGTCAGAGCAGGCCCCAGCAGGGCTGTGAGATGTCAGAGGGACACAGGAGTCAACTGCAAGGTGCCCTGAGGGACAACACGCCACAGAATGAAGGCAGAACTTATCCACGAATTCACACAGATCTGAATAAATGATTAAAAAAATAATCAGAGTGCAGACGAACCTCTGAGGCAGAAAAATCCTGCCTGGTGAAGTCCCCCACCTTCTAGGAGGTGGAGCGTCACTCCCTCCTCCAGCCTGGGCCGTGCGGGGCTGTGCACAGAGACCCTGCCAGGAGCACAGTGTGGAAAGGGAGGCCGAGTGACTTCCAGGACAGAAGCTCCCCAAACATCACGCACGTGTCAGGTCCCTTCACAGAGCCCCTGCCCAAACTCGTAACCCCAGTCTAATCGTGAGGACAAGCCTCAGAAAAACCCCAGTTGAGGAACATTCTACAAGGTCCCTGACTAGTACTTCTTGTAACTGTTAGGGGGACAGAACAAAGGGAAGTCTGAGAAAGTGCCCCCACCACGTGGAGCCTCAGGAGACACGAGGCCCACATGTCACGTGGGACATGGGTAGGATCCTGGGTGGGGAAAAGACACCAGGTGGATACTAAGGACATTTGAGTAAATCCCGGAGTCTAGTTGGTAATACTTAAATATTGGTTCACTGCTATGACGAATGTGCCACGCCTACGTAAGGTGTGAGTGATGGGAGATGGCACGCCTGGAGAGTGTCTTCACAACTTTTCTGTAAGTCTAAAACTACTTGGATATAAAAAACATATTAAAGCAAGCAAACTTTTAAAAGAAAATCTTTAAAAACACTGTCTTTCACAAAGTTTGATATTTTATATTTAAAAAGGTAAATTAACCATCAGGGCCTGGGTGTTGGTATGTCATAGGACTTTCATAAGCAAGAGTGCACAGCACTTTCTTAACAGAAGCTGTCGCTACTATGCTTGAGGCCTTAAGGCCTTGGGGTTGTGGGAGGGGCAGGGTCTACAGTTCCTCCAGTGAGGGGAAGTAAACAAGAAGCCTGACCCAGCAATGCGCACAAAGGCTCTGTGCAAGTTGGGAAACCTTGTTCACTGGTGTGGCCCCTGCCAACGCTGCAGACCAACAGGGTGTCACGTATGTGACAGGTGTTAATTCCCAGTGAACATCCCCAGGTGTCCCACAAGCTGGAGACAGCGTGAGGCAGAGCTGGTCCCACGGTCTGGAGAGAGCAGCCTGTGGTTCCAGGGGAGCCACGTGGCCTCACTGGTTCCTCAACTGGGATTTTTCTGAGGCTTGTCCTCCCAATTAGACTGGGATTACAAGTTTTGGATCTGGCCTGGAAATCCAGATCCCACTTGAGGCTCCTGAGATGGCAAGGATCTTGACAGATAAGAGAGTCTGTTGAGTAAAACGTAAGGCTCTGAGACCCCTGACTGCATATTGATGGCACCTGTGCAGCCTTGGGCTTCCTGCCTGGGAAATGCCAGGACGCTTGAGTCAAACAATAGAGAGATGGAAACCAAAGATGGGGTCCAGCAGAATTCTCCAGAACAAGTCCAGGAAGAAAGTTGTGTTCTTTCTGCAGGAGCCATAGCTCCCAGCGGTAGGAGTTCCGTTACTGGGCCTTTCAGACAAAACAGTGCAGCCCTGGTCCCTCCTCCAGCTGTGACCGGCCGGAGGCCCCTTGGCCTGCTGTCTCTGGGTCTGCACTGGTGGGGGTCCCCTTCTCCCTGTCCTGAGTCGAGACCCAGCAAGGAAGTCTTGGTGCAGGTTCAGGCCACCTACAGCCCCAAGCTGTGCTCTGGGGACCCCTTTGCCACTTGGAGGACCCTGAGCCCATGCTGGAAGATACAAGGTCAGCCTCTGAAGCCCCTGGAACTCTGTAGAAATATAGAGATTCCACCCATGCGAGCCTCCCCCTCCAGCTTCCTCCCCTTCCTCTGCCCGCAGGGGTAGAGCACAGTCTAGCCTTGTCCTTTCTGGCCTGCTGTCCCGATGCGCCTGTCATCGCAGGAGGTTCCTCTCAGTCCGTTCGTCTGGCTGAAACGTGCTCCCCAGATGGGTGCGTTTCCCACAGTTTGCTGCACCACCCCTCACATGCTGTCTGCATCAGAGCTCAGCTGACTCGTATTACTCAGCCCTCCTGGCCTTTCTGTGCTGACCATCAGCAGAGTGGTGTGGGTCTGATTTTCCAGCCATACGTGGAGAGCTATCTTCCAGATAGTCAAGAAAAAATGAAATGAACAGAGGAGTGGGGAGCTGACTGAGAGCCTGCCACATGGCAGAAAAGCTAATGATTATCAAACCCCAAGAGGAAGCCATTTCATTCCCTTTGGAAGGGGAACTGAGGCACAGTGAGGTGAGGACTTCTCCAGTATTGACACAGGTCATAACTGGAGCAGCTGAAATTTAAACCTGGGTGTGCGGATTCCATTGCAGGACACAGCTGTCGTCTACGTGGACCTACATCCAAGAGGCTTCAGTCCAGTGGGGTACAGAGAATGAAGAGCATTCAGCCACTCTGGATGGCTTGTATGAAACCCTTTAAAGAAGAGATTGGGCTGAAATGCTGCACTTTCTCCAAGGAGAGCTGACTTAGGACAGCAGACATGAAAACAGTGGGCAACCCACAGACTGATGTCAGGACGAGACGCGCGGTCTGCCTGTGATAAGAGGAGTGCTTTCTCTCCTGATTCCCATGACTAGCATGCACCTTGAGCTCTTGTTAGTTATTGTCAGGACACAAATGCCAATAAGATTGAGGTGGACTTCCCTCACCTGGCTTGCATTCTAGTTGGGTAGACAGACATTTACCACGCAATCATGCAAGTAAGTGCTGAAAAGTTATTTTAACAAGTTCTGCAGAGGAAATGGGCATGTTGCCCTCCAGGGGAGAACAGCAGGGCTTTAGGTGGGTGAGGGAGTTGGAGCTAAACAAAACTGCAGGATTGCTCTTAGCTAGACACACACAATTGGTCTTCAGGAGAACTCCCTAACGGAGAAGGGTGATGGAGGAGCACCTGATAGGGAAGGTGGGAGGAGGTGATGGAGGAGCAGCTAATAGAGGTGGGAGGAGGGTGATGGAGGAACAAATAATGGAGAAGGGAGGAGGGTGATGGAGGAGAACCTGATAGGGAAGGTGGGAGGAGGTGATAGAGGAGCACCTGATGGAGAGGGGAGGAGGGTGATGGAGGAACAAATAATGGAGAAGGGAGGAGGGTGATGGAGGAGCACCTGATAGGGAAGGTGGGAGGAGGTGATAGAGGAGCACCTGATGGAGAGGGGAGGAGGGTGATGGAGGAGCACCTGATGGAGAAGGGAGGAGGTGATGGAGGAGCACCTGATGGAGAAGGGAGGACGGTGATGGGGAGCACCTGATGGAGAAGGGAGGAGGGTGATGGAGGAGCATCTGATGGAGAAGGGAGGAGGGTGATGGAGGAGCACCTGATGGAGAAGGGAGGAGGGTGATGACGAACACCGTGAGATCGCACGAGCACACGTCTGAAATCAAAGTCACCGTT